>BJCO01473568.1:0-12377 GCA_018326465.1 Flaveria floridana | reverse complement strand
AGAGAGAGAGAATATGTGTGTGTTTATGTTTGAGAAAGAATGAGAGAGAGAAAGAGAGTTTGCGGTGGCGACGGTGGCGGTGGCGGCGGTGGCGGTGGACGGGTGGTGGACGGGTGGTGGACGGGTGGTGGGTGGGTGATGGAGGTGTTGACTCCAGCGAGAGAGAAAAAAAGGGTAGTGGGTTAGGGGTTTTAAGGGCATTTTTGTCATTTTATAAAAAGTTAACAGAATAATTTAACGGTGTTTTGGATTCAAATGGGAACAAAAATGAAACGTTAGGGTGTATATGAGGATTTTTAAACTGTAGGGATGCAAATGGTCAAAATCACCAAACCACAAGGATGCAAATGGTAATTTACTCTTCTTCCTATCTTCAAGTCAAGTATTTTTACTTTGCGGGGATCAATCTCGGTGGTTTAATTTTGTAAGGCTCTGTGCGTTAACCGTTAAAAAATTTTAATTTTACTGACAAATTATATTTTAATAATTTAAATTATTATCTATCCTATATCTGATAATAATTTATACTATTAATTTGTTCGGTACGATTAACATAAATTTTAAACTTGAAGACTATCATATGATTCGTTATGTTCTCCTTCATCTTCTTCAGGTTCTACTACGTGATGAGGTGGGAATTAGTTAGTAATTGTAGTGTTTAATTTTTTTGAGAATGATGTATAAGATTTGGGGTATTAATTGGCAATTATAGTGTTTAATTTTTTTAAAAAATTGATTATAGCCATTAGGGGTGGTGGGCAACGGCTCTTTGGCAACGCTCAAAAATACGGTGTGGTGCCTGCCATGGCAATGCCAAAAACACGCGGTGTGAGAGGCCGGCAATAGTGTTGCTGCGCGGCGTGAGGTGTCACCGTGCCCTCATGGTGGGTGCCCCTATCCCCCACCTCTTGAAAAATATATGATAAAGTTTACAGGTATTTTTATGTCTAAATGACTAACTAGACGCATTTTTAAAAATTTGTTTAAACATGACCTAGACAATCTATCACATCTTACATTCCTCATAACTCTTTTTTTATTATTAGATAACAACATCAAAAAAAACTAAGATGCAATAAGAAAAATTGGAAACATGTTATGCCTAGATTAAACTTAAAAAAACACCATGACATACTCTTATTAAACTACATTGTCATAGGTATGTTTGTAACTTTGATAATTTAGTAGTTAAATTGTATTTACAAGAATTTCATTAAAGAACTTTTCACCTTTTAATCATTCACCCATGATATTAGTCATCGTTTTCCATATTACATCATATGATTTATACCAGATTGGAAAGCGGAAAAAGCTCAAATAATCTTGGGCTTGAACTATAGAACTCTTAGCCCACTCTAAAAACTTATTTTTTGGCCCAAAACAATAAAGCTCTTAGCCCATCCCTCACGTAACACATGAGTTTCCCAATATATCATTTCAAGATCCTACTTTTGGTGGTATAAGATATCGGAGCTAGCACACATCTAACTTCACATGCCCTAAACGCAATTCCCATTTTAATAATAACATAACAATATTATATAAACTTAACATGTTGGTGATAGACCCTTCATATCTCAGCAACCAACTCAATATTATTTACTTTGGTTGGAGTGGTTCACAAATTAGCTACGATTTAGACTCGAGTTCTTTTAAGTTAACTCAATTCAATAATTTAACTGGTGGATTTCAAATAGCTCGCGAGCAATCTAGGGCTGTAAACGAACCGAGCCGAGCCGAGCCGAGTCAGGATGGGCTTGAGCTCTAGCTCGATGCTTTTCGAGCCAGCTCGGCTCGGCTCGAAAATTTTAACGAGCTGGAAACTCCGGCTCGAGTTCGGCTCGTGAAAAGCTTGAGCCAGCTCATGGCTCGTTCGAGCCGGCTCGATTAATTTTTTTTCACATTAATTTATTTATATGAAAACACAAAAAAAATATATATTAGGCTTTTTTACTTTTGTTGGTAACTCCGTACTTAGGGGAACAAATATCACTATTTTGAATATAAACAATTTACTATCAAGTTATATATTTTTTTTAAATAAAATACTTAATGTTTCTAAAAAGAACACATTTTTAGTTTAAGAAAACATTTTCAAAATCCTAATATAAAATAACAATCATAATAATATTAGTAGTGATAGTAATAATAATTATTATAATATATATATACACACACACACATTATATGCACTGAGCCTCGAGCCGAGCTCGAACCGAGCTAACCGTGGCTTGAGTTTGGCTCGTTTAGAATTCGAGCCGAGCCGAGCCGGCTCGATTAGATACGAGCTTTTTTCGAGTTTTTTTCGAGTTTTTCTCGAGCGAACTTCGAGGCTCGAACTTTTTGTACAGCCTTAGAGCAATCAAACTCTTAGAATTTAAGTAGAATGATTAAGTATCTTTAACAAAAATATAACATGGGGACTTTATTATTATTATTTTTATAAACTTACAATATGTTATTATTGAGGAACACTTGGTTTTACCGAATTGGCCTGTAGTTGCAGACTGTAGGCTGTCCAGGGGCCAAGTTAGTCAAACATTGATCCCTCTTGCAACTCGCATATAAGGTCCCACCCATGCAAATTAATCTTTAAATATCTAAGGGGAAAAATACCTATTCAATTTTATTTTTCTATTACGTAAATAGGGTGTTTGTTACTTGAATTACTTCTCGCTTTAAAGCACGGTCTGTGTAAAATATCGTTCGAGATTTGATGAATGCAAAATTACCTTGTATTTTGTAGGAGCTTGTTTCCCATGTCTTATGTTCATAATATCAAAGTTTACACCGCGCTTAAGAAAAAACACTAATCTACTTAAAAATCTAAATTTAAATTTAGTTGTTATTTTGTTCTAAAATTAATACAACTATTTTGCTCAATTTGATTATTTTTTTTATTAACTAATACAACAACGATCTATTTATTAAATTTAAAGGTAAGTAAGTTATTTTTATCTAAATACTATACAACTGTTATATAAATTCATAGTAACTAACATATACAATGAAGAATCTCGTGATAAATATTTTAAATCTAGTTTTATAATTTCGAAGAATATTGACTTTAAACTTAGATGCTTCCGATTGCTCTTTATTGATAGCTAGTGAATCAGAGATAACTGATGTACTCTACAATCAAGTAATTATTAGTTTAAATCATGTGTTGTGTGTGTTTTGTAATTATTTTTCTACATAAAATTGTTGTTAGAATGTTAGTTAGTGTTTCGTTCTCTTAGTTTGTGTGTTTTAATGAAGTTATGTATCCTTTTCTCTTTTATTTTAGATGCGATACCTTTAATTTAGCTAAAAGTTAAAATAATTACCAATACTTCTTAATTGAACCGCTGGTAGCCAACATAAAAAACAAAAACTTTTTGAGTGGTCAACAATTCGGTGAAGATTTTGAAAATGAAAAGACCTTCGAATACGTTGAATAGTGGATATTGTCACCTGGTGGGTTCATTCTTTGGATGAATTCGAATAAAATCTCCTTAGTGATTGATTCATTCCCCATGGTAATAATAAAAAATGAGCGAAACTATCAGTAAAGAATGGGCTAAACTACTAGTAGGAGTAGAAACTACGGCGGTTAAAAAGTTACAGCCTTTCAAATAGTAACTGGACAATTATTTATAAAAATACTTTAAGATTAAATTGCATGATTTGAATATTAAGATATAGGAATAGGAATGAGTTTAGATCAAACTTCATTATTTATTATCTGCATCTGCATAATATATAAGTGAGGGCGACATAAGAAATTTAAATAGATAATTCGAGCAAAAGAAGTAAGATTACACAAATTTTATTTATTTTAAATCAGAGAATTATGTTCATAAATAACTGATTACTTCTTTACTAAAATAGATATTGAAAATTTTAATTTTAAATTATCAACATAACAGGTACATATAAGTATATAACTACGTCCAATCAATATATCATACATCTCAAGATTATTATAACTCATTTGATAAAATCTCTTCTAAGTTTTGTGGCAACGAGTGTAGAGTAGTCAGATAAATTCATATTTGTGTCGTAAGACTCTTCAAATTTTAGTGCCAATGAATGCACACTAATCGCTTCGACTTCTGCTTCATTAGATGTGCGTGTGTGGATTATGTGTCTAGCATTGCTGGTTTTTATGTCCGAATTGTGATCAAAGATTAATCGTTATTTTAGGAGAAAATTACAAAAATAGTCTTTGTGCTTTGATCATATTGCAAGTTTGTCACCAGATTTTAAAAATTACAAATTTAGTCCAATCATTTGAAAGTTGTTGCAAATTTAGCCCCACTGTTAATATCCGTTGGTTTTTAACGATCTGGGTACTAATATGCAATATAGTCAAACCATAGGGACAAATTGCATAATTTTCTCAAAAAATTAAAAAAAACTAAAAAAAATCATATAAAAATTTAAAAATTAAAATTTAAGAGATTCAAATAAAAGTTAATAAAGAAATTCAATAATCATTAAAAAATAGAATAAAGGTTTAAAAATTAAACCAAATTTAAAATGCATATAAAAATAGAAAATGAGAAAAGAGGAAGTATGCTTAAATTTTTTTTTGTTATAATTATTTTTAATAAAGTTCATATGTCATGTTTAAATCTAAGAATACAAAAACCTTGTGAAAGTATAAATCCAAAAAACAAAAATTGAAATCAAACCATAATGTTTATTTTTTTAACTTTAATATGATTTTTCAATATTTACTTTGAATTTTATAAATGTTTATTCGATTGTATTTTTAATTTTTTGATTTTTATTTAATTTTTTAATTTAACCACATACTTCTTTTTCAATACTTCTTGTTTTCTCTTTTTGCATACGTTTTATTTTTACCTTTATTTCATTTTGAATTTGATTTGATTTTTAATTTTTATTTTATTTTTTAAAAATTATTTTAATTTATATTGATGTTTATTTGAATTTCTTATGTTTGATTTTATTTGCTTTTAAATTTTATTTGATTTTCAATTTTTTTTTTATTTTTTGAGCAAATTGCACAATTAGTCCCTATGATTTGATTATATTGTATATTTAGTCCCCAGATCATTAAAAACTAACGGACACTAATGGTGGGGACTAAATTTGCAATAAACTTTTAAATGTTTGAACTAAATTTATAATTTTTAAAATTTAAGGATCAAACTTATAATATGGTCAAACCACATGGACTATTTTTATAATTTTCTCTTGTTTTATAGCAGAAAAAGTTGATTGCTATTGAAAATTAAATTATTTGATTGTTTTGAGATATTATGAAGTACGTAAATAGAATAATTTTATTGACTATTAAATTTAGTATATATGAAACATTCAATAATTCTGATGGTGACATCAGTGAGTGTCTTTTTCTCGAAAGAAAGCCAGTTGTAGGTCATAGGAGGGTAGGGTTAATTGGCCTGTTCTGGTAGATCGAACATTCGTTTTCTCGTTTTGTTTAATTCTTAGTTAAAATATAAAGGAATAAAAAAAATACATAGAGAAATAACAATACTAAAATTATATTAGTAATTTGGAGCATCTCCAATACTGCATGTGTAAAAACACCCATAAGCACGTCACATTCGTTTGTCACATCCAATATTTACTTAATTAGTAAATGTTTATGTTTACTCTAACAATACAATCTTTTTCAAACACACATATATCATTTTAAAATATGTATATTTTAAGATTGTTCGTGTGTGGCCCCGGCCCACCCATGTCTGTTTGACTCGTTCAAAATTCCGGATGTCAGAAAAACGGCCACTACAATAGCAAGTTTGGCCTAGATGGCGTTTCTTCGATGTTTTTAAGCACCATTGGAGATGCTCGATCTTATAGATAAGTAACGTTGTTTTTCACTTTCTTTCAACTTCACATCGTCATCATTCACACCATTTTTTAATTCTAAAGTAAATTATAGTTTTCATATTTTAAGTACAATGTGCTTGTGTGTCCTATCCTAAACTAAACTAGTTACAAAATAACAGTTTTATTTGATATTTTGTAATATATTACGCACTTATTCACGAAGTGAAGTTAACATTTTCTGTTAGTTTTATATAAATTGTCGTTCCACTCATGCCATTATAGTGATTCAGGTGAGTGTAATGAACTAGTGGTATATATATTTAGGAGTACATATAGTGTCTGTGAGTTTATCTTTCCAAAAAAAGAACTAATACGCTCCGTGATATCCATCAAGAGTTATCTCACAAAGAACTTCTCATTAATAAAGCAATTGTCATTGTTTTGAAGACCAGATCGGTTCGACCGGAAATCGGCACGACCAACGGACCCAATAAGGCGTCCAGTTTGACGTCCAGTCCGGTTTTAAAAACGTTGGTAATTATCACCTCTTCACGTCTTGCTAATTAAGGAAGTGATCACATTTAGACTTCTCACTAATAAGGCAGTAATTACTACTTCACTTCTCAGTGAACAATATGTGATGATCACCTTTCTCATCGTACTAATCTAGGTAGTAATCACTAATCACCTTTACCCTAATTCTCCCTATTTTGATAGGGATATTTGGCAACTCACAAATACAACATAAGTGTTTCAATGTAAGAACTAAAATAAGCCTCAAAACGCGCATCTCCTATATGTTTCAGATTACCAATCTTAATTTTTCTTTGAGTGTGGGGTGAATATCAAATGTAGTAACTCATGTGTTGAAAAGATAATCTAAGAAGAACAACAATTCCACTGTAATATATAGGTTTACAAACTAAATTTGGACATATCTTTTGGTATATTAGCATTTAGAGATTAGAGATAGAGTTCATGAGTGTTTCCATGACTTTGTCTTAGTCAAAGTAAAAAGAGAGGCTAAATCTTGATGTGACAAATATTTTGCTGAAAATAATTGATTTACCTCTTTTATCTACCTCATTTTAGATTCATAACTAGGTTTTGGCGCGCGCGTTGTCGCGCGTATGCTAGTTTTAATATAACCATAAATCAAAATCAAAATTAAGGTTTAAAACCACAAAATCAGTAAAATACACAAAGTAAAACACACCAAAACCCAAAATCCATAACAAACCAGAACATGCAAAACCCAAAAACTAAATCAAAGCCCAACACCATACACAAAACAAACGAAAATCAAAGCCTTAAGAAAGCGACACAGTCCAAAATAGAAAACCGACGAAAATCAAAGCCCCAAAAATAGCAAACAAAAGGAAAACCCAAACCTTAATAGCGAGAATCGTCAGGGAAGCAATAATGAAAGAAAGAAAGCAGGAACCCGGAGAAAGACAACGTCAATCAACCCTACAAATTAAAAGCACGTGTCCAGATACAAAAAACCTCATCCCAAAATCTCGAACCCACACACAAAACAAACCATATTAAAACACAAACAAAAAAAAAGAAAAAAAAATAAAACACAAACAAAATAAACAAAAGAAAATTTTAAACAAAAAAAAAAGAAAAAAAAGGAAAAATCCACCGACCAAACCTTTTAATTAGAATAGTAATAGTAATACCTCATTTTTGTAGGGTACCCGTTTTGACTTCGTTAATTTTTTTACGAATACATCCCCCTAAGAGAAGATTCTCTATCTTCATGTTTGGCTTAAATACATTTATAACTCTTTTGTGTAACTTTTTGGTGTTTTGTAAATTATTTAAGCAAGATATGACATCTCATTCTGTTGTAAACATACTTATGAGATCGAGAAAGTCATATTTGATACCTAAAAGGGTATGTGTCATCCCTAATTAAAAATTATGAATTGATGTTTTTATGATAGTAAATCATCATATTCTTTATAATAGTAAAAGGGTATCACCTAAAAGTGATTGATTTGCAAATTTCGTATGCATGGCTTTCATATGTTTTGTGTTTTGGTATTGTTTATTTGTTTGATTGTTTGGAATACGGCCATGATATGTTCTATTCGATTTAATAGTGAGATGAGGAAGGATAAAATCATCTCGTATGTTCCTCGGAATGTTTAGATCTAACTTCACTACGTCAGATCTATATGTCTTAATCACACTAGTGTAAATGACCGCACATTACGGCGGTGCGACTGTTGCACGATTTTTTGTAATTCGATTTTAGTCGGTATCGGCTCGATGCGTTATGACGTAAATTTATAAATAAAATATAATTATTAAAAAATTAAATTAAGAAAACAATTACATATATTACATAAGTCTTTAAAATAACTATATTATCCCAACAAAATTAGTGAAAACATGAGTGATATTTATGGTTGGAAATCACTTATTAATTAAATTTTAGGGGGGTTTCGTTTTATGAATGTAAGTTAGAGTTTTATGATCACCGAAAACAGCTTTCGTTGGTAATTTGCATAGGCCGGAGAAAATTAATGGAGAAATTGTCATCACAAATTACCATCTTTATTGTTTTTGACTTGTTAACAACCGGTAAGTGAAAGGAAGGGAGGGATCAGTGCTCAATCAAAATGAATGAACGACATTTAAAGTAAATATCAGTTTTGTTTGACCACGTGTATATGGTTTAATATTTGTATTATAAGCATCATATATTATATTTTATTGTAAGGGTATAAATGGAATAAAATGATTAATTTTCTGAAATTTAAGCATGACTAGTCATATGGTGTCTTAATCCATATGTAAAATTATCATTCTATCATCGTTTCACTTTTATTATAAAAGATATAGATAAACACTAAAATTATTAAACTCACAATATGCCTCTAAAAATATTATAGTTATTATAAATATGAAGATATATATATATACATATATATATATAAGTTATATACATAAATTTTAAATACAATAATACTTAATTGAAATGGTATTTAGTTATAAAAATATAATTAGTAAATATAAATTTAAATGTCAATGTATATTATTATAAATAAAATAAAATTTAATAAAGTGAATTAAATCATATCATATTATTAAATAATATATTAATAATGTGTATTAAATAATACAATAATTAGAAGAAGTTAATTAAATGGAGGCAAAAGTAAAACTATTACATAAATCACTTGTATTTTATGCTTAAATATTGTATATGTGTCTTACACTTTGAATGAAATTATCATCTTATCATTTGAATTATCAATACTAATAAAAGAAGGTTTTTGTATGTCAATTATCATAATTTCAGAGCTACTAAAATTTATTTTCTCGGTTCTCTCTCCTAATAAATATTACATTATCTACAAATGATATTATTTAATTTTTTTCATATTACAAACATAACTTTTTTTAAAAAGATCATTCTACAAATGCAATTCGTAAAGAAATAATTTTTTTATAAAATAAGAAATTTTTTTCAAAAAAATATCAAACTTTTAAAAAACATAACATATTTTAAAACCTGTAGCTTTTAAAAATAAAATTCTCATGAAACAAAAGTAGTTAAATTTCAAAGTTATAATAAATAAATTATTAAAAATAATACTTTTTTATAAACGGTTTGTTTTGAAACAATTTGTTTAAAAATTAAATTCTTTTAAAAAATTAAAAAAAGTTAGAAAAAGTTTAAAAAATGATATCGTTATTTTATCACTCGTACGTAATATCAATCATATCCTATGTCGATATCGTTTTATAATTTATTAATTTTTATTAATAACTATTTCATATGTTTTTATTCAACCCGTGTAATACACGTGATACTAAACTATTATCTATATATAATACTAAAAGAGTAACTTAAGAGGACACTTTTCACATTCCTAGGCTCTCTAAGTTTGTTTTTCCGCCTCTCTTTACTCTTAAATAATTACCTAAATTAAAGATTAAATAATTTTAATTCTTTTTAAGATTAAAAATATTTATTAATAAATTAAGAAAACATGTCTTTTTATTAATGTTATTTTTAGAAAACAAATTTTTATAAAATAAGAGTTTTTCTAAAACATCAAATATTTTTAAAAATATGAATTATCTTAAAATTGATGATTTTAAAAAGCAACTTCTTTACAAACTAAAAATAATTAAAATTATGAGTTATATAAGATTCTTTTAAAAATGATATTTTTAATATGGTTTGTTTGGAAAAAATGGTTAAATTTTGTTTTGGAAATAAAAATTAAAATTATTACTTATAGTTATTACTCATATGTAATTTTAATCATATCTTATTTTAAAATATCATTTTATATTTCATAAACTTTCATCATAATTAATATTTTATTTTTTAACTCGTGTAATACACGAGTTTACTAAAGTTAATATTATATAAATAACAATCAACAATTAATTAATTTTATGTTTTCAACCCATGTAATACATTTAGTTTTATTTATGTTTTTATATTATTTTAATAATTAACTCTCAACCTCCCGTGTAACAGTATTAAATACAATATGCTCTATTCAATTTTGCTTCTATTTAATATATTATTTAATACAAATAAGATTACTTAATTTACTTCATTATGTATTATCTTATTAATAATACTTTGAATAAGCATTTAAATTTACATATACTATTCATATATTATAACTAAATACATTTAAATTAATTATTATCTTATTTAAATACTTAAGTATATAATTACTAAATATTTAAATAATAATAATAATAATAATAATAATAGTAAATTTTGGTTTTGGTCTATGTGGTTTAACCATTTTAACCATTTCAGTCCAAAAAGAAATCTTTGATCATATCATGCCTTATGATTTTATTTTTATAATGGTTTTGGTCCCTGAAGCTAACTCTGTTAGTTTTTACAGTTAAATGTGAGGGTACTTTGGTAATTTTACATTTGAAGGGCTAGTTATGTAAATTATATTAGATTAGGATAATTGTTGTAATTTTTTAAAACAATAAAAAATAAAAAAATAAAAAACTTAAATCTATTCCAACCCAAACCCCAACACTCCCACCATCCTAAAATCGGAACCCTAACACCCACAACCCCTTCCTTCACCTATCTCCGTCACCTTTTCTTTCTCTATGTTTAGTTCTAGGGTTCTACCACTTCTCATTCTCCCGCCACCGGACCACCACCACCTCACCGGAACAACAACCTCTCCTTCAACACCACCACTGTAAACCACCTACCATAGTGATGGTGTCGTCGAAGCACCACCAACCACTGCATAACTTCTCCCTCCCCTTCCTAAAGTGGGGCTAGAGCAACAACAACCACTACCGCCGGCGCCACCGTACCTCTCCTCTTGCCGACGCCTCCGACTCCGACCTCAACAACCGCCGACCGCCTCACCGCTGTCGCGATGACGCCACGACCGACGGAGATAGCGGTGGCATGGTGGTTAATGACGACAACGGGAAATTGATCGAGGTTGATGTGGCCTCGGTGGCTAACGGAGATGTGAAGCCGTGGAACCTGAGGCCGAGGAGGTTCGTGATCGATGCGGTTGACGGTGGCGCTGCGGTGGCCGGGGTGGTATTTTTGTTAAAGTTCAAAGGCAGAGTCTCCTAGGGTCTGCGTTAAAATTCATTACAATTTCAACAAGTATTTTTGTATGTAAGAATTTTTTTTTGATAAAAATTGTTTAATTAGAAATTCACAAATTTAATTTTCTTGCAAATTCACATGTGAATTCAGATGTAATATTTAATGTTGTGTTAGTTTAGAATTCAAAATATAACTGTTAAAAGGCTCGGGTAATGTTGTGTTAGTTTAAAAGGTGCCAATGATGTAAGTGGTGGAGCGGTTAACAGGTTGTCCTGGTGTACTAAGTGACCCATGTTCAAATCCCACTTTTCCATTTAACTTTTGTGGCATCCAGGTGAGGGTTTGGCTCGGGGTTTCATCCCGGGTTCGATCCTGATGGGGGCGAGGGTTTACGGATTCAATCCGGTTCCTGCGCATCTGGGGGTATGACTTGCGACTGACGGTTAGGTCCAGGGTAACCAGTCTCGATAAATCGTCAGGTTCGAAGTCCTCTGTTGTTAAAAAAACCTGTTAAAAGGCGAATTCGGGTCCCAACCCCTTAAACACGAATTCATTCTTTTGGTCAGAATACCAACTCTCGAAAATTCATACAGACACATACCTGTTTTTTATCGATTCTAAGTTTTACTTGGTTGAAAGATTCGAATCGAACCATTATTTCAATCTAAAAATGTATCACGAGTCTCAATTAGACAATCGGTGGAATTTAGGTAGTAGATTTAGGGATGTTTCTGTAACATCCCACATTGGTTGGGAAGGAGAACGAATGCTTCTATATAAGGGGCTTGAGACCTTCCCCACTGTGACGTGTTTTACCTGGGCGATGGTGGTACGTCCCGGTTCAGGTGAAAACAAAACCGTGAGGTGATGGTGGTTCGTCCCGGTCAAAGCGGACAATATCATGGTGCGGTTACGTTGGGCTGTTACAGATGGTATCAGAGCCAGGGTCGGGCCAGTGTGCCAGCGAGGACGCTGGGCTCCCTAA
>BJCO01473536.1:0-17544 GCA_018326465.1 Flaveria floridana | reverse complement strand
TTATTAATGTAAATGAATTGATTACTGATATGTTTGTGTGGTTTTGAATGTTTAAACAAACAGATGAATCTCAACAGACTGATGAGCATGACGTTGCACCCCTTCAGCAAATCAAGACTCAACTAACAATGATTCTTGATTTGCAAGGGATCGTGCGACGATCTATGCGCTACACACCCGAGGAGGGAGAGATCATTCATGATCTCACAGACGAGCAGCTGGCTGATATGTTCAGACTCCACCCGGATGAGCTAGTCAAGGATGCTCCCGAGGTTGATGTCATGAGTGATGAAGAGCTGCAGAGCATCGATGAGATTGATATAGAAGATATCACAGCATAAGAGTATCCACAGTTGACTGACCAACAGGGAAATGTTATCCCCGATTTGGGTGAAACATTTGGCAGTGATAAGTTTGGAGCTCTTGATGCTCAAGAGAAAGAGAAGGAGAAAGAAGAAGGGAAAGCCCAAGCTTCGGAAACTGATGTTGACATCAAGAAAGCTTAGTGGGCAGTTTGTTTAGAAGAGATGAGAGCCCAGCGACAACCGCCAAAGTCTAACTCCTACACCAAACTCTACAAAGTCAAGACGCATCAGAAGGTGTCGGGCAAGATTATTAGTTGGCCATATTTTGAAGACTTGGATGTGTACGCGGTGAAAAGAGAGAAGGGAATAGAGTACTTCAGATACCCGCATGATCTGAAGACTCTCCCTGGTTTTAAGTTAAACAGGCTTGCCTATTTAGACCTTTTGTACGCTAACCCCAGGAAGATGTCTGGGTGGTTTGAGATGGCGTTAAAGAGAGAGTACCACACCAATGGGTCAACTTCAGGCCTTAACAGCCTAGACGGTTCATAAATAAGACCGAAGTTGATCCACATACTGGAAGGCCTAAGGTAGTGCTGAAGTGGAGTCCTCTGCGCACAATGTCAAAGATCCCATTATGGAAGATGCCTCAGGACTTCACTCCACACTTCAAATGGTGGTACTACGATTGGCGAATGGGTGAAGCGGTCATAGTTTTGCACAAAGATGCTCAGATTGAGACAAACCGGGTGTTTGACCCTATGTGGCTGACCAACTAGGTTTTCCTTGAGATCAGAAATCTCAAGTTACTGATCATGGACCCTTCTTTGGAAGGTATTCATTTGACATTCCAAGTGACTAACCTTGGAGACTAAATAGGTGCATGTTTCAGTCAATTTGTACACCTTTAGTCTAATGTTCCCCTCATCTTTATCAGAAGAATCACTGGGAGATGAGAGAATAGGACCTAAGTCTTCTTCCTTATTGATAGCACTTTGTTCTTGGCTTCTTGATTTACCCTGCACATTGAAAGCTTCAGTTGAAGTGTAAATAGGCTGGGTTGCCATGATTGAGGTCTTAATAATGTAATCACTTTCTAAAGCGAGAGCGTCTTCCATATGGATCTCCTAATGAGGTTAAGGGAGATCCACGTTAGTAGTAGGTGGATGATATGGGATAGATATCGGAGAGGCAGGAACACTCATTTCTCCTTGAGTAGGGTTGAAGAAGAGAGACTCATAGTACTCACTGAATCCTATATCTTCATCATCATAGAACTCTAGGTTGGGAATAGGTTGGTTAGATTAAGAGATGGCAGCGGTTGATACATATTGATGTACCTAGTTTATGTTCTGAAATGTAAAAGTCTTTCATGTCTTACATATATGTAATCGATGTAATGAATTGAATGAATGATATATGAATTGCGTTGTGATGTTAATTTATGTTTGATTATGTCATGATATCATTATATTGATGTGTTGCTCATGTATGAATTAACTATGTTCTACATGGTTCTAAGTCAATAATAACTTAGAAGTATGTTTAACTTATCCATGTAATAGTTCATGCGAATGGACCATGCTAATGGACCATACGCATGAACATATCATGCTTATGGACCAGTCGCACGACTGAACCAGAAGACTAGATCAGTCACACAACTGACACATAAGATTGAGTCAGTCACACGACTGAACCTTCAGTCGTGCGTATGAGTCAATCGCATGATTTAGTCGCACGACTAAACCATGCTAATGGTTCAGTCATACGATTGAAGATAGGAAACCTATAAATACCACTTAATTCTTGGAAAAAGATAACACTTCGAATACATACGTACCCTAGCCGTCCAGAGCGTACTAAAACATCAATCCAAGTTCATAGTTCGTTTCTGATCAATTCTCATTCGTTCTTAACATTGGTTTCATCGATGGATTGATCAGGTTATTCGTTATAACGCAGAATCTGTTAGTACTTCGTACGAAATCGGTCCTAACAGTAGCTATCCTTTGAAGGTTGTTCACTAGAGTTTTGAGACTCTGAGTGAAGGCTTAAGGCTATTAAGATTATGATCTCATCAGTCTGAGCATGAGGAACCTTAGCACTGATCATTGGTGAGATGGGAGTGGTTTGCTCCTTAGGGAAAGTGAGAGCTCCAGTGTCCACTTCCTCTGTATGGGTGGTGATATGGGGGCTTACATAAGTTGAATAACCTATGCAGGGGTTTGTTTGGATTTTCTTTGGTGGGTGATGGTTATTTGTGGCTGTGTAGGTTGTCTTGAAGTGGAAGGTGTGGGTTCAACACTAGCTGGTGCTGCTAGGTTGTCACCTTGAACAATGAGCTCTAACATTTTTGAGACAATGGTTGTTTCTACCCCTAAAAAGCCCACAATATCTTTATCATTATCTTAGCGATGTCGGGCTTCATCTATCCTAATTTTAGAACAAAACCAGTTCCCCTTAACTGTGAGCCCAATTCATAATTGAGAATGTGCTGGACATATCTAGGGAACATGTAATATTCTAAGGAGTCCAAGTTTAGGAATCTGGTCCCATCCTCCAGGCTTGTTAGATAAACTGTGAATGACCACATGGAGGAGGTATTTCCCTTTCCTGGATGTTCTGACTGAGAAGTCACCTTCATAGCCCATCTGTCCAAAGGACTGGATAACAGCAGATTTGGGGAAGGAAAATTTGTCTTCTACATCATCCAGCTGAAGATGAGTGTTTATTAAGGTTAGAGTGATGAAGATTGTCCTCCCCTGCACTGTGGCAAACAATGTCTTCCCATCCATGGTGACCTCTTGGTCGGTCGTCCAGAAGTCCAATAGCTGATCATCATAGAGTGGAGGATCTATGGTAAGGAAGGTGAAGTAGTTGGATAGAGTAAAAAAGCAGCAAACCTCTGAGAAACCTGGATCTTTCTTAGAGTCCAACAGGGCAACTTACTTATGTTGCCTGTGAAGGTGATAGTTTAGACAACTTAGGACACACATGTTTTAAAAATAGATTTGAATTATGTTTTAAGAAAATCTACTCAGTTAATCATCCCAATAGCTGATACAAGATATCTAAATCTCTATTCATCAAAGGCCTTTATGAATAGATTATATTATTCATTTGTGTTAACTTTGACTAGCTTTATTAATCCCTTTTCAAAATGGCCTCTAATTAGATAATACCTAATATTAATGTGTTTTGTCCTTGTGTGCTGCACAGGATTCTCTATAATAGAGATCACATTGTCGTTGTCTATGTGGATCGTAGTCTCCTTGAAGTTAATTCCATAGTCCAAAATCTAATTCTGAATCCAAAGTACTTGAGCATAGCAGCTAGCAGCAGCAATGTATTCAACTTCAGCAGTTGATGCAGATACAGAAGATTATTTCTTGCATTGCCATGAGACTATCCTTCCACCAAGGGATTGACACCAGCCAGATGTAGACTTTAAAGTCATGCTACAGATACATAGTCACTATCTGTATAAGCATACAGATTGAATCCAGAATTCTTTACACACCAAAGGCCTAGTTTAGAAGCACCCTTGAGATATCTAAGAATCTTCTTAACAACAACCAGGTATGACATCTTGGGGTTGGCTTAATATCTTGCACAGATAGATGTAGCAAACATGATATTAGGCCTGCTGGCTATGAGGTATATAAGAGACCCAATCACAGCCCTGTAAAGGTGTTCATCTACACACTCCCCCACAAGATCAGGTCCAAAGGTGTGGTTTCTTGCTATGGGTGTATTTGCAACCTTACATTCAGTCATGTTGAATCTTATAAGTATGTCTTGTCAACTTGCTTCACTTGAATTCCTAAAAAGAAATTGAGTTCCCCCATGGTACTCATTTCAAATCTATTCTTCATTAGCCTCTCAAAGTCTTTGTAGAGCTTTGGATTAGTTGACCCGAATATAATGTAATCTACATACACTTGAACCATCATTAAGTCATTCCCTGTTCCTTTGATAAAGAGAGTTCCATCTATAGTACCCCTCTTGTAGCCATGCTGACAGAGGTATTGAGTTGTGTCTCATACTACTTCCTTGGAGCTTGGTGCAACCCATAGAGTTCTTTATCAAGCTTGCAGACATAATCATGATGATCTGTGTCTACAAAGCCAGGTGGTTGTTTGACATACACCTCTTCATCAATCACCCCATATAAGAAAGCACACTAGACACTAAGTTGGTAGACCTTGAAATCCTTGGATGCATAAAAAGCTAGGAGCATCCTAACAACCCTCAAGTCTTCCTACATGAGCAAAGACATCAGTGTAGTCATTTCCTTCTTCTTATGTGTACCCTTGAACTACTAGTCTTACCCTATTCTTTATGGCAAGTCCTCTATCATCCTTCTTATTCCTAAAAACCTATTTGGTTCCTATAGTAGTCTTCCCATGAGGAAGAGGATGTAGGTTCTAAACCTTTTGTCTTTTGAATTGAAGCAGCTTCTCTTGCATTGCTTAAACTCAACTTCCATCCTTCAAAGCCTCATCAACTTTCTTTGGCTCTAGGACAAGAAACAAGAGTATAGACAAATAATATTATCATGGGTTCTCACTCCTTTATCAACATCTCCAATGATACTTGTGGTGGGGTGTGACTTATGGATCCTAAGTTAAGGTTAGATCTAAATTTATGAAGGTTAGGTCTGGTGATGAAATGTCTCCCACCCTATCAGCACACTTATCAAGAGAAGCTTGATCCAATGAGTGTATGATATCATTGATGTTGTCTTCCATGGAGTTGTTATCAGCATCAAGAAATTCTTGATCATTATCACCGAGCCACCATTTCCTCTTAAATTTGAAGCTTCTTCATTTGAGTTTGGTGCTTCTAAGCAGGAATTTGTAGACACCTCAGATGTATGAGTTGGATTTGTCATAGTTGTGCTGATAAGAACTCCATTTACGGGTTAGTTACCATTGGAGCTGAAGTAGTATTCTTGCTTGGTCTTCTTAGCTCAAATCTTGGGTCAGGGTCTCCTATTGATAAGCTACCTGCGAATCCTAAAAGATTCTCATAAGATTTGTTAAAATAGTTGGTAACTAAATCAAGATCACCTAATAAATTGTCCATCATCTGATTTCTCAACAAACTTGGCTGCTTGATCTTTGATATTCAAGATGGTGCAAGAACATCCAAATGATCTGAGGAAACCAATGAAAGGTCTTCTTTTGAACCACAGCTCATAAGGAGTCTTACCATGAGTCTTAACTACCAAAAGGTAATTTAGAGTCAGACAACATGGCTCTTGCAGCTTCAATAAGTGTCTCGTTTCTCCTTTCAGCAACACCATATTGTTAAGGAGTTCTAGGAGCATTATATTGTCTTGTAATACCCTTATCATCACTAAATGTGTCAAGGATTTGGTTCTTGAATTTAGTTCCTTGATCACATCTTATGGTCTTGATCTTGTGATCATATTGATTCTCAATATTCAGAATGAAGTTCTTTAAGACCTCAGGAATCTCATCCTTAGTTCTAAGGAAGAAGACCCAAGTAAATCTTGTGAAATCTTCTGTGATCACTAAAAAGTATGAGGTCCTTCCTAGACTCATTACACTGGTGGGGTTAAAGAGATCCATGTGTAATAAGTGTAGGAAAGTAATGATGGAGTTCTTTTCCTTTGGTTTGTGAGACTCCTTGTGTTGTTTCCCCTTCGGGCATGCAACACAGTGATCATCACTTGTAAACTCTTTCTTTGGCATTCCAGTTACCAAATAATTCTTAAGTAATTTGTTCATGTTCTTCAAGTTTACTTGGCACATTCTTTTATGCCAAAGGAAAGACTTATCAATATTTGCTTTAGATAGAAAGTATGAAACTTCTCCTAAGGGAGATGTTTCCTGTAAATCCATCTTGTACATGTTCCCTTTCCTTGGGGCTCTAAGTAGGATATGCTTTTGAGGAATGACTACCCCGGGTTTGAGAATAATGCATTCATGTTTAGTGAAGAACATGTTGTGTCTCTGATTACAAAATTAGGATACACTCGGTAAATTGTACCCAAGCTCCTTAACAAAGTTTACCTTTTCAATGTTGAGTTTAGCATTTATGACCATGCCCCTTCCAGTAATGTAACCTCCTGCATCTCCTCCAAAAGCAAATGGCCCTCCATCAATTTTCTCAAGTTTTGAAGTAAAGAGCAATTGCTAGTCATGTGCCTGGAACAACACTATCAATGATCCATACATTCCTCATGGTCTTTTGTTGTTGCTGCACAACAAGAAAAAAGTTAGTTACATTTGGAAACCCAAGCCTCATTGGTCTTGGGATTTTCAAAATGGACTGAAGACAATGCAACAGTAATTGATCCTATGTTAGACTTTGAGGATTATTTGCTGTTGTTAATGAAGAACTGCCAGTCACTTGGTCTTCCTTTATCTTCCAGACCATCTTTGGAAGATTAGACTTGACCTTTAATACTTTGGAAGCTTTAAAAACTTCAAAAGTTTTGGAGGCTAACTCTTCGGAAGATCTTTCTTTCACTACAGCAAGCTTCAGTTCTTCGAAAGCATTCCTTTCTTCTGAGACCATTTTATCTTCTGAAGGCAAGTTTACACTTGTCTTCATTTCCATTTTGGAGCTTCCGAAAGAAAGAGAATCCTTCTGAAGCTTTCTTCTTTTTCTTCTTCTCAGAAGTCTTCTTCTTGGTTATGTGGATAATAGTTTTGGGATTGTAGATACAATTCTTAGCAAGATGAGAAATACTGCCACTCATAATGCAATCAACTGACTTTCTTCTAAGAGACTTCTTGTGAATAGAAGGCTGAGCTTGATCACTTTCCATCTCCATCTTCATCTTCTTAGATGTTATAACAAACTTTCTAGGGTGCGACTTGCTCTTGGAGGTGGATGGTTTAGGATATGTAGCAATGGTATACAGGTGATCAGCCTTCATTCCTTCATAGGGATGAGTTGGATATGAACTTGACTCTTGGTACTAGAGTTCAGAGGTAAGTCCTCAGTCTTCACCACTTCAAACCCTGCAGAGATAAAGACTTGTTTCTGCTTGGAGTTGAAGGTGGCCTTGATCTATTAAGCCTTTTTTGATCTTCTTTTGGTTGTTATGATCAAGTTCTTCCTCTTAGAATTCGTCATCCTTGATTTGTTCCTCTCCTCAAGAGAGTATTGACCCTTGTTAGGATGATCTTCTTCATTCACTCAGATCTATCCTTCACTATCTCCTATTCATCATCTTCTTCAATGGGCTATGAAAGGAAGCTCATATTAACAAGTTCCATACCTAGGATATCCTACAGACAATAGAGTGTGTGGAGGATCTATCTCACTAGATCCCAATCCCTGCTTGTTTTGATAACACGCTTTGCATGCAAGGATGAGGATATTATGTTCTTGATGGTCTCTTCTTTAAGAACACATTTCTCTGCCCTAGCTTTGCTGATCACAAGCTCAGCCTAACATTCAATTAACTTAGTGATAAAATCTTTGATCTGAGTCATGTGGCTGGTATGTTCATGCTTAAGAGTGGAAATGGTTTTCTCTAAATATTCTATTTTAAGTTTGTAATCATTTTCAACTCTTTTAAAACCAGCTTTTAAGATGTTTAAGGACTCAAAATCAGATCTCATCTCTAAGTTATCGAAATTATATCTATTAACTTTAGCAATGCATTCTGAGGTAAAAAGATGTTCTAATACCTTGGCTTCTTCATGATCAGCCATCAGTGCTTGTTTGGAGATGCATTCTTCAACCTAGAAACTCCAATCAAAGCCTTCTTCTTCAACAGGAGCCGCAGCTTGCTGCTTAGGCTTGTCGGTTTGTGGAGCTCCCTTAGTATAGTTTGGTCTGGGTTGTGCTTGGCCATGATTTGTTCTTGGTGCCTTGCACTCCCTAGCAAAGTGTCCCATCTGGTTACAGTTGTAACACTTCACTTTGCTTTTGTCCAGTCCAAACTTTCCACTGGATACATTGCTAGGAAACTTTATCCCTATCCTCTTATAGAATTCCTTGGCTCTATAAGTAAGAAGAGCCATCTGTTCGACTATCTCTATGTAATTCAGGTCATCTGGATGGATACAATCAAAATCTTCAAGGGTGAAGAGAAAGTTTCATGTGCTTTCATCAGTAGACGTAAAGGCTTGTGATGAGCTTGTCTCTTGGAATAGGCTTCCTTGGATGTAGCTCTCCCTTAGTGTCTCCGGGAAGGTGATGAAAAGACCCTTTTATGAGTTGTCAGGTTAGTATATAAGATGATGATGTGGTTCTCAGTAATCTTTTCCAACCACATAAAGGGCTATACTGATTGTTGGAGTTGCCAAATGGATTTTGCATGTTCATCTCCATCTGGTAGCCACTAAGAATACCATATAACTCAGTGAGAGTAAGGGTTTTGAGCTTCTCAGTTCTCTTGATGACCATATAATAGTGTGTCCATTGTCTAGGAAGAGAGGACATGAACTTCCTAACAATATCCTTGTTTTCAAGAGTTACTCCAACATCCATTAGAGTATCACAACATACCTAAGTCATGGTTTCACCTATCTTGAAGGTCAAATTCTCAAATTGTTGCTTCAAGTGGTCGTTCTTATTCTCCTTTGCTTCAGTGGACCCTTCATACATGAGCTTCAGTGCATCCCATAGTTATTTAGCAGTCTTGCACTTCTTGAAGCCTCTGTATATGGAATTTGGAAAAGTAGTTTGGAGGGTGGTCATGGCTTAATAATCTATATCTATTTTCTTCCAGTTTTCTTCAGAGTAGTCAGGGACTTCGTTTGGTATCATACCACCTCCAGCAGCAGCTGAAGAGGTTTGTGGTACATGAGGTCTAGAAACAACAGATCCTCATATCCTGTTGCCTTGAGACTTGACGAAGCCCTTCATCCTTTGGCACCAAGTATCAAAATTATTAGTAGTGATTAGTGGATACTTTTTCATTGGTACCAATTTCCATATCAACCTTTGTGATTGTTGCCATTGGAATTGTTAAGTGATTTGTGAAACTGAGAGTATTTAAGATGGTGAGATCTTACAATCAAGATCCTGAAATGCTTAGATACCAATTGCAGGATCAGTTAAGGGTAGTCAATACAATCAATGTCATAATGAGAAGAGTGTTAGAATACTTAATAGATCAAATAGGGAACCAAGTTTATATAGAAGATAATAAAAACACCAGTAAGTAATGATGCATAACAAAGAGAACAAGAACAAGATAAGTATGGCTTTCAAGAATGTTGTATATTGCTCTCTAGTTCTCTTACAAGTGTTACAAAGCATAAGATAAAATACAAGAACCTGAGATACTATATATTACATCCTACAGCCAGCTATACTTTGAAAGCCAGCTGGAAACACTAATCTAGACAACAAGATCAATGTAAAGTCAAAGCAGATTGTCTTTTGACTAGAGACTATGATATGCCATAGCTCACATCCTAATATATTACAAAAAGGATAAAAGGTACAAAGTAGAAAGTTACAGACTCGAAACCTTAATCTACAGTTGCAAAAGCATGGACCTTTTCACCAACTTATACAAGTTGGTGAGTCTTCAGAGTTGCAGCGGAAAGTGAGTCAGCTTTATGCAAAAGTTGATCGGAGAAAGCATGTCTTCTCTGTCTTCAGAAGAAATCAATCTTCACTTTATTGGCTTTGGAAGACTTTGTCTTTGAAGCTTAGGAAGACTTTATCATTGGCTTTGGAAGATTTGGCCTTTGGCTTCGGAAGATTTTACACTCTATGAAGAGTATAAAACTTCTAAAGTAACTTCTATCTTGTACATTAGTGCATGCATGCTGGAAGCTCTTTGGTTGCTTTGGTTGCATCAACCTTTCTAATACAACCTTACAAATTTCATGCATCTTCCATTGAAACCCCAATATCATTTTATCACAAACTACCAACCCCCATTAACCACTTTCAACATTATTGGAACCTTAGGTTGGAAAGCACAACCCAACTTGATGGTCAGTTGTTCATCAATAAAATTATCAAACTTTCTTATATCCATTATGATTTAAATGTTAGTTTTACCCACATTCCCTATGACTCTAATAGGCTAATGTATACCACTTCCTTATAAAGCATTCATAATCATTTAGGCAAATTCCATTTTAGCATGCCTAGAATCTTCCCTTTCTTCTCCTTCTTTACTCTAGTCTTAATGTGATAAAACAATGGTTTCTTTCCCTTACAAATATGCCTCATATTTCATCATAAACATAACATAACCCCTTAGCCCTTTTTCTCTTCAACATTTGTTGTAGTTAAGGTTCTTTTATTGATAACTTTATCTCCTAGTTTAAAGGTACAAAAGACAAAGTCTTAGCAATTAGGGGTGAGGAACCCTTAATCGTTAACCTATGTTAACCGATAGCCAAACTGACACTAAACAGATTGACTGATAAATGCTTGTTAACCAATGGTTATGCTTATAGATTTTTTTGAAAGATAAATCAGTTATAACTATGGTTAAGGGTCTCTAACAACCGAATATTAATCAAACTAACTAATAGAAACCTATGCATAAAATATATGCCAAAAGTATGATGATTTCCACATTAATTATCATTTCTATACTTAATAGTATGATAGAATTTCGGTAAATACTATTAGTATATAAATATATCAAATATCCAAATTACTTAATATTTACATACATATGCTCAATGATTTAAACATAAGAAGTTATAAAAATAATATACACTTATGATTATACACGTTTTGTTAAATGTTTTTCTATCATGTGTTGTACATTATTGAAATTTTCATTTGATTATTCACATCCTGTTCAACTTAGAACAACTAACAGAGATTAACCAAAGCTAACACATAATCAATGGTTAACTGACCTTGTCTCGATTGATCAAACGGTTATGTTATGGTTATCGTTATGAAAACGGTTATAACCGACCATGCGGTTATGGTTACGGAATCAACTATAACCAACCCATAACTGACTTTGTAGAGCTTAACTTAACATAAGAGAACAACTCTTTCTCACTACTATTAGTTAACCATGTGATAGGCTACTTATCACCATTTGTACTTTTCTTGACTTTAAGAAAGGCTTAAGTAATTTCACCAAACCATGAACTTCTTTAATAGTTTTTAGATTAAATATCCTAACATGCAACTACATTTCCTCCTCTAACCCTGCAATGAAACAACTCAAAGCGTATTCTAGAGGTAGGTTTAGTCTAATAATATTTGTATCAAAAGCATCATGATACACCCTAGAACTAGCTTTCTCATTAAGATTCTTTAAGACATTGGGTCATCAAAAAGATAATCAAATCATACCTGCATAATGTAACATATGGCCCGTTACACTACCAATATTATTCGCTTTACCCACGAGGAGCTCATGAATTTACTTTTGGTTACCTGGGTGAAAACTTCTTAGGAAGGTCACCCATCCTTGAATTGCTGCCATCTGAGCATGCTTAACTATGGAGTTCTCCTCTTATCCACAGCCAATGCGCCAAAACGCGTTGGTGATGTTAGAGGTAGGACATTCCTTATGAACCAGGAATCTCTCCTGTCCACAACCGATGTGTGATTTTCCTAGAGTGTTACAAACACCCCTTCCCCCTTTTGGACTTATTGTCCTTGATGAGGTTTGCCCCACCATCTCATCTATGGATGTGGGATTGGCCTAAGGTGTTCCTCTAAACACCCTGGGGACTCACCATTCTTGATAAGGTTTGCCCTACCATCCCAAATAACACAGGAGTGGCTCTAATACCATTTGTAACATCGGCCCCTCATACCACTAATATTGTCCTCTTTGCCTACGAGTAGCTCACGGATTTGCCTTTGGTTGCCCGGGTGAAAACTTCCTAGGGAGGTCACCATCCCTAGATTGCTGGCACCTGAGCATGTTTAACTATGGATTTCTCCTCTCATCCACAACCAATACGCCTAAAACGCGTTGGTGATATTAGAGACCAGACATTTTATATGAACCAAGAATCTTTTCTGTCCACGGTCAATATGGGATTTGCCTCGGGTGCTACATTTTTTGTAATTATGTTCTTAATGTATTAAATAGAAATTATATAGATAACTACCAAGTTTAGACTCGCATGTCGTACCTAATTCAACATGTGAAGTTTAAGTTTGAACTCGGTGATTAAATGAGTTTCAATATACGCTCTAGCTTGTTTAGCTCACTAGATTCGAGCTTTTAGCGAGCTGAACTTGATTCTCTCATGAGCATCTCAACTTGTTTGCAGCCTTATGATCACTTATCGCACCCATTTTTTGTTGTGTTCTTCATGAAGCCTTCACATCTGCCACTTCTTCTTCCTCTATGCCTGGATCGAGAAATGAAGCAGCAAACCACAAGTCTAAGAGCAAGATAAATGGAGTGTTCGAACTACAATTTTCCCATCGGGCCAAGAGTAATAATTAGGGGTAATGGTTGAATTACAATATTTGTAAGGTTATATAAGAAGGCTGATGCAACCAAAGCAACCAAAGGCTTTCTGCATGCATGCACTATGTACAAGGTGGAAGTTGCTTTGGAAGTTTTACACTACACATATTCTAAGTGTAAAATCTTCCGAAGGCAAAGACCAAATCTTCTGAAGCCAAGGATGAAGTCTTCCAAAGCTTCAAAGACAAAGTCTTCCAAAGCCAAATGAAGTGATGACTGATTTCTTCCGAAGACAGGGGAGAATATGCTTTCGGTGGATGTACTTTTTTATAAAGCTGACCCACTTTCCATTGTAACTCTGAAGTCTCAACAACTTGCATAAGTTGGTGAATAGGTCCATGTTTTTGCAACTATACATTGAGATTTAGAGTCTGTAACTTTCTACTTTATGTACTTTTATCATTTTTGTAATATATTAGGATGTGAGCTATGGCATGTCATAGTCACTAGTCAAAAGGAAATCTACCTTTTGACTCTGCATTGATCTTGTTGTCGATTAATGTTTCCAGCTAGCTTTTAAAGTATAGCCGGTTATAGAGTGTAGTATAAAGTATCTCAGGGTCTTGTATCTTATACATACATTATAACACTTGTAAAATAACTTGGTATTAATATACATCATTCTTGAAAACCATATCATATTGTTCTTGAGTTCTGTCTCCTTGTTTACTTGTGTTCTTTGCATCTTTCACTCAAACCCGGCTCCCTATTTGAACTGCTAAGTGTTCTAACACTCTCCTTATTGTGAGACTGATTGTATTGACCTCCCTTAACCGGTCCTACAATTGGTATCAGAGCATTCCAGGCTCTTGATTATAAGATCCCACCATCTTAAATCTCCTCAGTTCTTACAAAACACTCAACATCTCAAATAGCAGATTCTAAGTCTGATATGGAAACCGGTACCATGGTAAAGTCCCCACTGATCACTCATGATGATTTTGATACTTGGTGCCTAAGAATGGAAGGCTTCATCAAGTCACAAGACATCAGGATGTGGGAGTCTGTTACCACAGGACCTTACATTACATGCACCTCTTCAGCTCCTGCTGGAGGTGGCATGATACCAAAAAAGTGACTGACTACTCTAAAGAAGATAAAAAAAGAATAGACGTAGATCAAAAAGCCATGACTGCCCTTCAAACTACTCTTCCAAATGCCATCTATAGAGGCTTTAGAATTGCAAAACTACTAAACAGATATGGGATGCACTGAAGCTGATGTATAAGGGGTTAAGTGAAGCTAAAGAGAACAAGAAAGACCTCTTGAATTAGTAGTTTGAGAACTTCACCTTCAAGACAGGTGAAACCATGACTCAACGATACTTCAGGTATGTTGAGACTATGGACACTCTAGTGGATGTTGGAGTGAAGCTGGAGTATAGGGATATTGTGAGGAAGTTCATGTCCGCTTATCCAAAACAATTGACATACTACTGTGTGGTCACTAAGAGGACTGAAAACCTCAAGCCCTTACTCTAACTGAGTTATATGACATACTTAGCAGCTACCAGATAGAGATGAACATGCAAAATCCATCTGGTAACTCTAGCACTCAAAAGAGTTCTGCCGTGCACATAGTTGAAAGGGTTTATGGAGAACCATTGCACCATCTTATCTCTTACCCTGACAACTCACCAAAGGGCCCCTTCATCACCTTCCTAGAGACACCAAGGGAGAGCTACATCCAATGAAGCCCATTCCAAGTGACAAGCTCATCACAAGCCTTTGTGTCTCATGATGAAAGCACAAGTAACTTCCTCTTCACCCTTGAAGATTTGGACTGTATCCATCCGAATGACCTGGAGTATATGAAAATAGTCCAACAGATGGCTCTTCTCACTCATAGAGCTAAGAAATTCAACAGGGAGGAAGTTTCCCAACATTGTGTCCAGTGGAAAGTTTGGGTTGGACAAAAGCAAAGTGAAGTGTTACAACTGTAGCCAGATGGGACACTTTGCTAGGGAGTGCAAGGCACCCAGGACTAATGGTGGCCAAGCACAACCCAAGCTAAACTACACCGAGAAGCCCAAGTATCAAGCTATAGTTTTTATTAAAGAATGAGGATTTGATTGGAGTTTCCAAGTTGAAGATGTGTCTCCAAACGAAGCACTGATGACAGATCTTGATGAAGCCAAGGTATTGGAACATCTTTGTACCCCAGAATGCATTGCTAAAGTAAATAGATATAGGTCCTATAACTTAGAGATGAGATCTGATCTTGAGTCCTTGAACATCTTAAAATTTGATTTCAAAAGAGCTGAAAATGAGTATAAATTAAAAATAGAAGACCTAAAGCAAACCATTTCAACTCTCAAACATGAACATGCCAACTACAGGACTCAAATTAAAGATCTCATCACTAAGTTAACTGAGTGCCAGACTGAGCTTGTGATCAGCAAAGCCAAGGCAGAGAAACATGTTCTTGAAGAAGAGACCTTCAAGATTATAATATCCTCATCCCTGCATGCCAAAGTGTGTTATCAAAACAAGTAGGTACTAGGATCTAGTGAGATAGCTCCTCCACACTCTTAATTGTCTGTAAGATCTCCTAGGTGTGGAACAGGTCAAGATGAGCTTCCATCCATAGACCCTAGTGATGAAGAGGATGAATAGGAGGTAGTGAAGGATAGATCTATGAAAAGTGAAGAAGGTCATCCTAACAAGGGTCACTATTCTCCTGATGAGAGGAAGAAACCAGGGATGATAAAGTCAAAGAAAGAGAACTTAATCAGAGCAGCCAAAAGAAGATCAAAGAGAGCTCAAGAGATCAAGACCATCTTTAACTCTAAGCAAAAACAAATTTTTATCTTTACAGTTTTTAAAGTGGTGAAGACTGTGTATATAACTCTAAACTCTATTACCAAGAGTTCAAGTTCATATTCAACTCATCCCTATGAAGGAATGAAGGCTGATCAGTTATGTAACACTGCTACACAGCATGAACCATCCACCTCCAAAAGCAAGTTTCACCCTAGGAAGCTTGTTACAATATTAGAAAAGATGGGGAAGGAGATGGAAAGTGATCAAGCTCAGTTTTCTATTCACAAGAAGACTCTTAGAAGGAAGCCAATAAATTTCATTATGTGTGGCAATACTTCTCATCTTGCTAAGGATTGTATCTATAATCCTAAAAGTATTGTTAACATAACTGAGAAGAAGACTTCTGAGAGGAGTAAGAAGAATAAAGCTTCAGAAGAAAAATATTTTTCTTTCGGAAGCTCCAAAATGGGAATGAATACAAGTGAAAACTTGCCTTCGGAAGATTTTTTGGTCACGGAAGAAAGGAATACTTTTGAAGCACTGAAGCTTGCTGCATTGAAAGTAAAATCTTCGGTAGGATCAATCTCTAATACTTTCAAAGTTGTCCACACTTCTAAAGTATTGAATGTTCAGTCTAATCTTCCAAAGATGGTATGGAAGATAAAGGAAGACCAAGTGACTGAAAGTTCTTCATTAACAACAGCAAATGATCTCTAAAGTCTTAACATAGGTTAATTACTGTTCTATTGTCTTCAGTCCATTTTAAAGAGCCCAAGACCAAAGAGGCTTGAGCTTCTAAATGTAACTAACTTTCTCCTTGTTATGCAGGAACAGCTGAAGACTAAAAGAAATGTGATGATCATTGACAGTGGCTGTTCTAGGCACATGACAGGCAATGACTCCTTGCTTCAAAACTTTTAAAAAATTGATAAAGGGAACAGTTGCTTTTCGAGAAGTTGTAGGAGGTTAGATTACAGGAAGGGGTAGGGTCATTAATGGTAAGCTTAGCATTGAAAATGTAAACTTTGTTAAAGAGCTTGGGTATAATTTACTAGGTGTATCCTAAATTTGTGTCCAGAGACATAACATGCTTTTTACTGAGCATGAGTGCATTGTTCTTAAGCCCGGAGTGGTTATTCCTTAAGAGCATATCCTGTTTAGAGAACCCATGAATGGGAACATATACAAGATAGATTTGCAGAAAACATCTCCCTCAGGAGAAGATTCTTCTTTTCTATATAAAGCAAATCGTGATAAGTCTTTTCTTTGGCATAAAAGAATGTTCCATGTAAACCTTAAGAACATGAATAAGTTAATTAAGAACGATTTGGTACCTGGAATGCCAAAAAAAGATTTTACAAGTAATAATCATTGTGTTGCATGTCGGAAAGGGAATCAACACTTGGTGTCTCACAAGCCAAAGGAAAATAACTCCATCACTACTCCCCTACACTTATGACACATGGATCTCTTTGGCCCCACTAGTGTAATGAGTCTAGGAAGGACCTCATATAGTTTTGTGATAACAGATGATTTCACAAGATTCACTTGACTCTTCTTCCTTAGAACTAAGGATGAGACTCCTGAGATCTTAAAGAACTTCATTTTGAAAATTAAGAATCAAAGTGATCAAAAGGTCAAGACCATAAGATGTTATCAAGGATCTGAATTCAAGAACCAAATCCTTGATACATTTTGTGATGGAAAAGGTATAACAAGACAATATAGTGCTCCTAGGACTCCTCAGCAAAATGGTGTTGCTAAGAGGACAAACAGTACACTTATTAAAGCTGCTAGAACTATGTTGTCTGACTCTAAACTGCCCATCACCTTCTGGGCTGTAACGCCCCGAAATTTTCCCGAAACAAGCCATTTAATAATAACGGGCTTTAAGAGTTAATTTAAGAAATAAAGGGGTAAATTAGTGGGCTATGGATAAAATTAGTCTTAATGGGCTAGACTTGATGGGTTTAAGGGCCCTAATCAGCCCTTAAACATGCATGATCAGATCCATCTCCTCACTTCAACCCTAGCCACCAAAATTTCGTAGAGAGAGAAA
>BJCO01473516.1:0-12019 GCA_018326465.1 Flaveria floridana | reverse complement strand
AAAAAAAAAAAAAATCAAAAACAAAAAATCCAACACCCACTGATTTAGTCAATACACATCATCACAAAATTTCAACTTGTATAATCTTTACCAAACCTCCACGTAAAACATATATAGATTATATTTATAACAGGTTAAACATGATCAACACTTGTGATACCAGTTGACCGTTAAAAAAAGCCTTGTGATCCCAGTTGAGTAGTAGTTTTAATTACCGTTATAGTATTATTATTAGTACAAGTTTATTTGTATATGGCTCAACATAGGCTTTTCTAGCCGTATATGTGAACAGTTCCTCATTGAATTCATTTAGATAATGTCAATCAATTTTACAACACTAAAAGCCGAGGTGATAATGCACAAGTCATATACAAAGATCATTCGATTTGTCATCTTTCTCAAGAATATTATACAAACATAGCTTAAAAACATTACAACTAAAAAGAAAACATGCCTGCAACATAAAGAAGTCCCACATGAAGACGGTAAATCATGTTGGCTGCACTACATGATTTGCTGGAGGCTGTATAGTTATCTTGATAATCTATGCACCATACTTTGCAATTCACCAATATATGATCAAGAAACCCCACATACCTGCAAAAGTTCTCACAAAATGATTTTCACCTTCTTGTCTGAAGGAGTCAGTTTGTCTATTATAGTTGGACGGAATAGAACTCGAAGCCCCCCTAAGAGTTATTGGTTTGCTTTGTTTGATTACTAATTGAAATAACAGTGTCTTTGGACGGATGCATTCTTAAGGCATTAGCAAACATCCGTTTTGCAGCTCCAATATGTTCCTCTTTTAGATTATGCTTGGGGGCATTTGTATCGCCTCTTCTTGCACTCGAAGTAGTTGATGCAAGGTTTTGAGGCACCTTTTTACTTGGATGTTGTGGACTGTTTGACTTTTGACAAGTTTGCAAGCTTGTTTGACCGGCTGACTGATGTTTCGCCTCGTTAGAAGGTTCGCGGTATCTCATTGCCTCTTTGATGCATATCCCTTCATTAGATTGTTTAATTCTCTGGCCAAGTGCATGAGCAATCATACGTCGAGCGACAACAGGATTATGTTTAGGCCTCTCTTTTGCAAGTGCTTCCATGCCATCATTTTCTGTTGAGAAAATCCGCTTCCGAGCTGCCAGGTAGGCTGACTCCCTGTCCTCTAAGGAAACTCTAGCACATACTTTTTCTACCTTTGTCACTGATAAAGGGAAATATATATTAGAGGTGACAATTTCAACCGATTCAATTTAGCGTTGATTCAGTTATGTTTTATTCTATAGGTCAAACGAGTAGAACCAAAATATTAGTTTCAAAGCAAACTGGAGTGTATTTGTTATTATTGAACTAATATAATTTTTTGTAATCACATTTGACACATTGGTTACTTATAATGTGTTCCAGGGTCAAACCACCACATCTCAACTCCTAAAGAACAACCTTTTTTGACCTGTTTACCAACCCATCGCTACTAGATTCTATATTTAAAAGCGCGTGTCATTACTTTAGTAAGAGTTGCATTTATACATGCAAGCAAAAGCTACACTCCCATAAAAAATTACCCGTAGAATTATCCTCTCTTCGTGTTAGAAACTGTGACGTAATTGGAGACTGATAATCATCATGTTCTTCCCACAACAGATCTGCAAGAAGAATGGAGGGTCTGAAATACAAAAGGTCTTTATCAGAATCTTAAAAGCTATATAACCCAACAAAGATGATACATGTGGTTATCATATCTATTTTGTTAACAAATAATTATTTATTTATTAAGAAACAGCAACAAAAAAAATATGAGAACTACGATTTCAGGTAAGAGTCTTTTGGACGGACATTGATGTTTCCTCACAACGCTTTAAAACGAGATGCCGATCATCTCCTTCACCGATGGATTGATGAGAAAATCTTGCATACAAAAAATGGAAACTTCGTTAACAACTACAAAATTGAACATGAAAAACAGCAGATGTGGAAATTGGGTAGGATCAGGTCAAAGTGGGTAGCTTTTAGCTCAGGTTGGATAGGATCAGGTTGACCCAAAACACTTCAATTATGAAAAATAGTAGTGTTTTTAAAAAAGATGATAATCTAATATATTAATAGAGATAAAAGGGATTGATATGCATTAAAAAAAATACACACTGTGAAACTTTCAACCCACATGACCCATTTCCTATTTAACTTTAGAAGTAAAACATTACCCAAATAAATCCAGACATAAGTAAATAGGTTAAAACTAAAAACTGCCACCTCTAAAAAACAATGATGCCTACAAAAGGTGAGAAATTTCCAACTGAAAGATACCCGAATATATCAGCAAGACGGTGTAAAAGAAGACGATTGTACGGGTTCATTGGTTCCAGTTCAAGCACATCAGTCAGGCTGCAACACGGAATAATTTAAATTTTGTTCAACTCTCTTTATATCAGAGAACCGCAAACAAATTGTGAAAACAACTACATAAATTAAACAACTGCACGAAGCACTAAATACAAACCACCATTGATGATATAAGTATTATGGAATCCATCTGTCATCAAGAAAATCACATCAATCTAATTTTTTAAAGCAACCCGTCAAATCTTACTCCCAGTGTTCTATAAGCATCATGCTTTAGTTTCCAGAGTAAGACAATCAATTTTAAATTTCAAAATTGATGTGATCATTTGTTACTTATATTGTCAATTAATGCTAAATCCACCGAAGCTTTTGTCTCAAAATTCCCGTGATAAAAACATGGCAAAGATTCATACACCTATTTAAATTAAACATTATTTACTCTTTTGACAAGTTTCAATTAAAAAAATATTTGGGAGGATGTAGATTTATTAACAATGTAAAAGTTACGATAAACTCCAATCCCTACTGTCTAATAGAAATGCAACTTCTGATCAGCACATACTAAAAAAAATGGTTTGACTAAACATTCAAAATTTGCTCTGACAAAAACGAGATGTATTTCAATGCATGTTGAAAGGAAGAAAACAAACTTTGTTTCATTCTGAAGGAAGTCAACAAACATGTCTTCCATTGAGAGAACAAGGTGCTTGCAAGAAAGATTGTCCTTTATAAGAAATGCTAATTCTTCTACCTGTGCTTTCAATATGCAGATCAGACAGACAAATATATCAGAGTATCATATCTATTAGATTATGGCCTTAGCTCTTGATCTTGCTTTTAAATTGTGTGATGCGCCCTGATGCGTGATGCGTGGTGCGCCCTTATGCGTGATGCGCACGCATCACGTACGCGATGCGTTTGTTAATTAAAAAAATACTAAATATCATATGTACATATAAACATTAAGTTTCACTAGAATTTAAAAAAACACATATTAAACATCATTAGCAGCATGATAGCAGACTTAAAAATGATTTGGAAAGGTCAAAAAAAAGTCTCATGGATGCTTAAAAAGTCTCATGGATACTTAAAAAGTCTCTTGGATGCTTAGAAAAGTCAAAACATAGACTTAAAAGACATAAAATTGAAAAAAAAAACACAGATTGTCCAAAAGAAAAGTAAAATCCAGTTAAAAATTCCATGCTGCACACATCAAGCACATCTTGCAAACTGCAGCGCAACATTGGCGCATCATGTAAACACAGGTGTTGTGCACCGGACACCACATCAGTGCATTATGTGCACATTTTAAAACCAAGTTCTTGATCAAATAACATGTTATTTATACAGGCATTAGAGCAAAAAAACAAACAAACAACAAAAAAAAGCATGCAAAAAAACAAAAGAAAAAACAATAACACAAGATAGTAACTATGTTCTTGGCTGTTAGTTAATTCTTTTGTTTAGTTGTATGTTCAAGTATGTTTGTATGTTTGTATAGACTTTTATGCTTAAAAGTACTTAGTGCAAAGTATAGGGGCTAGTTGTGTAAAAGTGTAAAGTTAGTTAGTTAGCTCTAACAGCTATATAAAGTGCTAGTGTGTATACTTTGGGTTTTAACACCCTTCAATAATATACTACCGGAATTTCAAGTTGTAACATTTGGTATCAGAGCCTGATAGGCTCTCGATGTTGGATTCCACCCTCCGACGACTGCAATTACACCGGCGGTGCGATTAACGGCCACCACCACCTCTTCTCGACTGCAATTGAGTTCCTCCTCCCTCGATTCCCATCGCGACGTGCGCAGGAAGTCCGATTCACTCCAATTCGATCACGATCCGGCCCAATTCGATCGCGATTCACTCCAATTCGACATGCGCAGGTAGCAATTCGATCCAATTCGGTATCAATTCGACTCAATTCGGTATCAATTCCACTCTTCCACACCTAATTCGGTCTCAATTCGATCCCAATTTGAATCCTGTTCCGACTAATGGCCGATCCCAACCGACAATTGGCTGTTAAAGATTCACCCAATGATCCGATCTCTTTCAAGATCCCTATACTCAGCCCCACCACCTACACCTCTTGGGCAATTAAGATGGAAGCCTTCATGGATGCGCAGGGCCTATGGGATGCCATCCAACCTGAGACAGGTGCCACAGTCGATGTGCGACTTGGCAAGAAGGCACGTGCATTCATCTTTCAAGCGCTGCCTGAGGATGTTTTGTTGCAGGTTGCTGCACACAAGGAGGCAAAAGATGTATGGGGAGCCTTGAAAGAAAGGTTTGTAGGAGAGGATCGGGTCAAGCAAGCAAGGATTCAAACTCTTGACAGAGAGTTTGAGATGCTGTCCATGAGTGATCAAGAATCCATTGATGAATTTGCTGGGAAAATGGGTGAATTAGTGTCCAGATATAGGGGCTTTAGGAACTACAATTGAGCCATCTAAACAGGTTATGAAGGTCTTGAAGGCAGCCCCTGAGAGACTTCTCCCAATTGTGGCTGCAATTGAGCAGTTCTCAAAGCTTGACACTATGTCATTTGAGGAACTCATTGGTAGGCTAAAAGCCTATGAGGAGAGAGTCAAACCAGTGACTCAGGGTAAGAATTCCTCGGGCCAACTCTTGTTGACAAAGGCTGAGTGGCAGGAGAGGGCAAAGAGTGAATCAAGAGGATCAAGATCCTCTTATGGTGATGGCAAAGCAAGCAGCAGAGGAAGGGGGAAGAGTGGAAAGAACTCCACATCAAGACCACTTCCAAAAGGCAGTGAGAAGGGTGTGGGAGGCAAGAAAGACAAGAAGAACATGAGATGCTTTAATTGTGACAAGCTTGGGCACTTCTCGAATGAGTGCAGGGCACCCAAGAGAGAAGGTCATGAGGCTCACTTGTCACAGTCACAAGAAGATCATGATTCAACTCTTCTTATGGTTCAGGAGGATTTAGGCCTTCTTGAAGAAAATGAAGTGTTCCCATCAGAGATGTACAGTGAAAATGGAGGTGATGCCAGCACCTGGTACTTGGATAATGGTGCTAGCAATCACATGACTGGAGTGAAGGCCCATTTCTGTGAGTTGAATGAGGCCATAAGTGGGAAAGTAAAGTTTGGAGATGGTTCTGTGGTGACCATAAAGGGCAGAGGATCTATATGTCTTCATTGTAAGAATGGAGAACATAGAGTGGTAACTCAGGTGTACTACATACCTGCTCTAAAAAGTAACATCCTGAGCCTAGGCCAGTTAGATGAGGTAGGCTGCAGGATAGAGATGAAAGGAGGGTATCTTTGGGTGTTTGAGAAGAGTGGAAAGACTTTGCTAAAGGTCAAGAAAGGGGAGAATAGACTGTACACAGTCAATCTTCAAGTAACACATCTTGAGAACCTGTTATCAGTTGTTGAAGATGATGCCTGGAAATGGCATGCTAGACTTGGCCATTTGGGCTTTGAGTCTATGAACAATATGGTTAAGCATAGCATGGCTAAGGGACTGCCTAGGATCTCCCACAAAGCACAGATTTGTGAGAGTTGCCTAGTGGGAAAACAAAGGAGACATTCCTTTCCCAAGATCAGTGTTTATAGGGCAAAACAACCCTTAGAGCTTGTATATGCTGATTTGTGTGGGCCTCTTGATCCACCTACATCAGCAGGAAACAAGTACTTTATGTTACTTGTTGATGATTTTTCAAGATACATGTGGGTATACATGTTAAAGACCAAGGATGAAGCATCAGGGTACTTTGAGAAGTTCAAGCAACAAGCTCAAATGGAAACTGGCTTCACACTGAAGGCCCTTAGGACAGATAGGGGTGGGGAGTTCACCTCTAAGACCTTTGAGCAATTGTGCTCAAATGATGGAATCAAGAGGTTTCTCACTGCTCCTTACACTCCACAACAGAATGGTGTTGTGGAGAGAAAGAATCAAACTGTTATGGGAATGGTGAGATCTATCTTAAAGGCTATGAATATGCCATTATACTTGTGGGGAGAAGCTGTTAGGCATGCTGTTTATTTGTTAAACAGAGTACCTACAAAGGCTTTGGAGAAGGTAACTCCCTATGAATGTATATTCACTAGAAAACCCAACCTAACACACTTGAAAGTGTTTGGTTGCAAGGGGCATGTAAAGGTCCCTGGAAATCTAGTGAGGAAGCTTGATGACAGGAGCATTCCCATGATTCATCTTGGAGTAGAGCCTGGTTCCAAGGCTTATAGGATGTATGATCCTACCAATAAAAGGATTGTGGTGAGCAGGGATGTTTTGTTTGAAGAAAACAGTCCCTGGAATTGGGAAGCTCATAGTAATGAAGAATCAACAGTGGGGTACTCAGAATTTGGGTTTACAGCCTTGTCCACTTCTGGACAAAGAACAGTGGCACCTATTCATGAAGTAGGAGAAGACAGTGGGTCAAGTTGGCATGATACAGGGGGTGCAGGGCTAAACACAACACACCATTCAGGGGGTGTTGGTGTGAGTGGTGATGCTTTGGGAAATTCAGGTAGTACATCAGAAGATGATCATGTTCCTAGATCAACTTATGATGATACACCATCTAGAGGATTTACTTCCTTGGAAGATATCTTTGACAGGACTGAAGTCTTAGAAAAGATACCTTTTGAGCCTCCTCTATACAGTGAGCATGAGTTGCTGTTGCATATAGGTGAACCAGTGGGGTTCAAGCAGGCCAGAGATAGTAAAGAGTGGATGGCTGCAATGAGGGATGAACTAACCAGCATTGAGAAAAATGGAACCTGGGAGTTAGTGAATTGTCCTAAAGGTGTAAAACCTATAGGTTTGAAATGGCTGTTCAAGCTAAAGAAAAATGCAAAAGGGGATGTGATTAGGCACAAGGCCAGGTTAGTTGTTAAAGGGTATGTGCAACAATATGGTATTGACTATGAAGAGGTATTTGCACCGGTTGCTAGGTTAGAGACTGTGAGAGTCTTGTTAGCCATTGCAGCAGTTAATCAGTGGATAGTTCATCACTTAGATGTGAAAACTGCCTTTCTCAATGGAGACTTGAATGAGAAAGTATATGTTACCCAGCCTGAAGGCTTTGAGAAGAAGGGGCAGGAGACTAAGGTTTACAGATTAATTAAAGCCTTGTATGGGCTTAAACAGGCTCCAAGAGCTTGGAATCAAAAGCTACATGAAACCTTAGTGAATTTTGGCTTTAAAAGGTGCCCAAGAGAACATGCTGTTTACAAAAGACACACTGCCAAAGGAGAAATTATCCTAGGAGTGTATGTGGATGACATTATAGTGACTGGTTCAAGTGTTACTATGATTGATGAGTTCAAAGACATGATGAAGAGCTGCTTTGAAATGTCTGATTTAGGGTTATTGCATTACTATCTAGGGATTGAGGTTAACCAAAGCAAAGAGGGGATCTTTGTTTCTCAATCTGGTTATGGTAGAAAGGTTTTGGAAGATCAAGGTTTGTTGGATTGTAATGCTTCTAAGATCCCTATGGACCCAGGACTGAAATTGGGTAAGGATGATGAAGGTGAGGCTGTTGATTCTACTAAGTACAGGAGGGCTATAGGCTGTTTGAGGTACCTGACACAAACAAGACCTGATATAAGCTATGCAGTTGGAATAGCTAGCAGGTTTATGGAAAAGCCGAAGGTTACACATTGGCAAGCAGTGAAAACCATATTGAGATATGTGAAGGGCACTTTAGAACATGGTGTGTGGTATAGAAAAGGTGCAGCAGGTGTATTGATAGGGTACAGTGATAGCTCTCATGCGCCTACTAAGGCAGATGGCAAAAGTACAACAGGCATGGTTTTCTACTTTGGAGGAGGACCTATCAGTTGGGTAAGCCAGAAGCAAGAGACAGTTGCATTGTCTTCCTGTGAGGCAGAGTTTATGGCTGCTACTGCAACTGCACAGCAGGCCATATGGCTTAAAGGGCTAATTGAGGAGTTGATGAACAAGGAAATGGGTCCTATTTTGATCTATGTTGATAATAAATCTGCCATACAGTTGATGAAAAATCCAGTTTTCCATGGCAGATCCAAGCATATAGATGTGAGGTATCATTATATCAGATCATGTGTTGAAAAGAAGTGTGTGATGGAGAGGCACATTGATGGAAATGAACAAAAGGCAGATATACTCACTAAAGCATTGCCCCGGATAAAGTTTGCTGAAATGAAGAGTAAGCTAGGAGTTGGAGATTTGAAAGAATTAAAGGGGGTGAATGTTAGTTAATTCTTTTGTTTAGTTGTATGTTCAAGTATGTTTGTATGTTTGTATAGAATTTTATGCTTAAAGGTACTTAGTGCAAAGTATAGGGGCTAGTTGTGTAAAAGTGTAAAGTTAGTTAGTTAGCTCTAACAGCTATATAAAGTGCTAGTGTGTATACTTTGGGTTTTAACACCCTTCAATAATATACTACCGGAATTTCAAGTTGTAACATTGACCATTAAGCAATTGCAAATTACATCTGCCAAATCTTATGTCAGCTTAAAACTCATAGTAATTTAGTATTCTGGATAAAAGATGAAGCGATGGACCACACAAATATAGTTCCAGATAGAAGATTTCCTTATAGATACAACCTCCTTAGAGAAGGGTATTAAAAAAAAGGCATAGAAAGTAAATCCAAAAACACTAAAATCAATACTGTAAGAACATAAATATAAACTAAACTTGTAGCAGTCAGATTGAAATTTTAGAATCATGTGAATTTTTGTTTCAACATTCTGAAACCCATAATTGTCGTTAAAATACCATATAAATTAACAAAAGTACTTCCTTTGTCCTAAAAAGAATGCAACATTTGACTCCTGCATAGTTAATTAAAGTGTTTTAGACTATTAACCAAAACATCAAAAGCAACCCCTAATAAATGAAAATAACAAGACCTTGCAAATCAAAAAGGATGCTATAAATAGTGTAAGTACTATCTAATGATCACTGATTAACTAAGAGATAAATACTGTCAAATATTGTCAAAGCTAGGTTAGGATTATTTAGAGACATCTAAGAAGAAGATAAATGCATTTGTTCTTAGAGAGAGGAAGCACTAATACACAAGAGAACAGACCGTCAATGGTATGTGGAAGACTTTTAGCTACAACAGATGGTTCTATCCTAATCTTATTATGCTATACAAAGTTCTTGAACTGCTCAACCGATGATGACCTAGATAAGGGATTCAGTAGAATCCTTTTCCATTATAGTTGACCAACAGAAAACTATAGTCGAATTTGGTAACTTCAATTAGACATATAACTGAAGGACCAAGTCATACAAGCACAAAATCTGTGTTAACCAATATATAGAGCTGATCTAGATTGTAGAGTCATTTAGCATCCAGCTGCCCACCCTTTACTCCTTATCAGTAACAAGAATTGAACTTCAATCTGTTGGGCCCGGCTTAGGGGACACCACGGATCACGGATCATGAAACAAGATTTTGCACGGAGGATGCCAAGACAAAAGTTTATGTCAACAAAATGAATAGTCTGCCATATGTAATAATAATCTGTAACACTTCTTATACAGTTGACTGATGCAAGACTATGTGTAGAATTCTGAGTTGTTGATCTGGCATAATGGATATATCATTTTACTACTCCTATGGCAAACCAATAATCAAGATAAGAATATAACTATGATATTGCACACATAAATGTCACGGAAGCAAAGATTGATCTCCATTCAACAATTCTTCGTTGATGAAACCTCATCACTACTGGAATCCTAGAACTGGGCACCATGTACGTATTGATCATCATACTGATGTTCTATCAATGTATGCTGTAAGTTGTTTACTGGTTCATACGATGATATATTTGAAGAAGGAAATTATTCAGAAGAATAAAAGTTCGACGCTCTGCCGCAAACTACAACATAGATTGCTAAAGAAATCAAAAAGCATCAACTTGTTCGTATGAGAGACATAAAGAAGAAGGCTTTACCATTGAGAATTGGGTGAGACTCATATTTGAAGCAGCAAATTAGAGTTTCACTGGTTTGGCGATTTCTGAAACCCTAGGTTCGTATGATCGAAATTTCAGTGGTTCTAAGGTCAGGGGTTTGTTCTTCTGTGCATTTAGGGGCACAATTCACAAACCTACACCCGAACCTAAAACTGAACCATCGGTTATTAACCGGCACAAGAGATTCCAGTTTCTAACGAACCGAACTAGCCGGTTTCTACCCGGTTCTTCGTTCCCAGCCAACAAACCGGTTTGTAACAGGTTAATTTAATGAACGAAAAAGGGATTAATTAGTTATTTCCTTTAAGGCCCTTGGAATCAATTTGTAGCCTTTTGTGACATTTTTAACCGGTATGTAAGTATAAACAATTATTAAAGTGTATTGTTTTGATCATAACACTTTTCTAGCTCTCAAATACAAAAGAAAAATATCAAAAACATATAAACGCTCACAAACTGTACGTTTCAAATGTTCAATGGTAAGCTCAAGTGGTTAAAGTTAATCGGTGCCTCCTTAAGTGAACCAACCGTGGTAAGGTTACTACCAACAAACTAGAATAAAGAAATTTAGTCAAAGTTTAATTGATTCGAAATGTTAAACAATTTGCTTAGGGATTGTTGTAAGAATGGTCATATGTTTCTCAATCCATGTCTAACCCCATTTTGAAAGCTCATTTGGAAAACATTGTAAAGCAAGAACAACTCGACTCCTGGTCAAGCACAAATGTAAACCATAGAGGCATTTACGTATTTCGACATGGACATGGTTCATGAGAGGATCACAAACTTTGTTTTTCAAGGAGGGTTGTTTTTTATCAATTTGTTAATTCGTGCATAGTGAACCTTTAGAAGTAATTCATTAAGTTGGTTAGATCTAAACTAATAACATACCCTTCGTCCATCGGTTATAATCGGAAAAAAAAGTCAAAATAGGTTTTTCAAATAAAAAAAAGTTTTTTTCTTCATCTTTTTAACAAGCTTGCTCAAAAAAGGCTTTAAACTAGTTATAATCACGTACGTTGTAGTACTCTTACATATGATTACTATAAAAAGTTAAAATGTAACACTCCATTTTTGTGTGATAAAGCATAACTCAGAATTTGAGTTAAATATGTTAAAGTATCAAAGTTAAGGATTTAAAAAGAATTATTATAGAAACCTCTAGAATCTCATCTCCCCTTCCTCTTTTGAGATACTTGTGGTTGTTGTTGATACACATGTCCCCAGTTCTAGTCTAGTGAGCTTAAATGTAATAGAACTTATTCTTGTAACACATATGTAACGTTGATAAATATAACGAGAATCTCTTCTATATATGTCTGTTGGTTGTGTAATGTTATATCTATTTATATCATTTATTGTTACACGTATATATGACCATGTTATATAGGTTTACAGTTGTTAGACATAGTTCTGAATCATTAAAGGTTCAAGAATGTGTTTAACTAAGTATCCTGATTCAGTAGCACGACTGGACCATGCGAATGGTCAAATCGCACGATTGAACCAGGTGATTGAGTTAATCGCACGGTTGACTCATAAGACTGACTCAATCATACGAATGAACCAATCGTATGATTCAGTCGCACGACTGAGCCAGTCGCAAGGCTCAGTCGTACGAATGAGAGCTGTAACCTATAAATACCACTTAATTCGTGGAAAAACTAGACACTTCGAATACTTGAAACCCTAGTCGACCCAGAGCGTCCTGTTCGTCCATTCCAA
>BJCO01473503.1:0-11239 GCA_018326465.1 Flaveria floridana | reverse complement strand
TAGAGGTGTCCAGCTGGAATCAAAGTATTCCCGGCTGTAGGTAGTATTATATATATCTTCTCCCTGTAACTCTTGGATAAGCGATTTGAGTCCAAGTGTCTTGTAATCCTTTGAGTTGAGAAGCAATATATAAAAGTACCTTGAAAATTACTTGTTGTGTTAATTTTCTTACTGCTTGCTACTTGTTATATTGTGATCAACTCTTCTTAAAGACTGCTTGCTGAGTGTTGATTCACAGTGAGTTGAGAGAAGAACCACCCGAAATCGATCCTGCACTTTGGGGTAGCTAACCCGCATCATAGTTGAGCTAACGACAACGTGGTCATGCACCTCCTTTCTATTTGCTTGCAAGCCATTCTTTCATTCATTACGTTTTACTTCTCATCTTTGTTATCTTTCACTTTGTTATGTTATTCTTTATGTTCTTTCATACATTTATCATACTTCGTAAAGTAATAACAAAATATCTAACGTATTTTATAATATAATATAAATACGTTTGAATACCATCAAAAGATAACACATTATGCATACCATACATCATTCATACATACTATAACCCTAAACCATCCCATAATCATGCTTAAAATGGATAATCATAGCCCATGGGTCAAATCAGGTCAAACCCTACAAATTCTGGTTTTCCTAAAAATTTAGAAATAATTCTAAGTGTTTGGCGCATGGGAACTATTTGGGCGTTTCTACCCTGTTTAGGCGTTTTTCCACTATGTGGGCGTCTGAGCTTACACTTAAATTATTAACACTTAGGCGCATGGACCTTTGGGCGCTTTGACACTATTCAGGCGCATGGGCACTTAGGCGTTCGGGCACTATTCAGGTGTATGGACTTTGGGTGGTTGGCGCACTTAGGCAGTTTTTGACCGTTGGACGCATGGGCCATTGTTTAGGCGCATGGGCAACCAACTTGCACCTAATCAACATAAATCAGTCCCCAAACCAACATGTATCATGATCTAAACTTAGTACTAGCATTCTAAGAATCATAATATGAACATAACCATAAATAAATCCCAAACTTACACCCACCCACATACACATTCATACATACATATACGGGTAACAAAACCCATTTTTATAAAACAATCTTACATATATTCCAGCCTCAAAATCAGTTAAAACATATAAAAAGGGATTCTAGAAACTTTATAGTTGCTCTCAAGTTTAAACTCTTCAACTTGAGCTTCTCAGATGATTCTAACACCTATAAACCCACCAAACACACACCCGAACACACATAAACACACATTAGCATATAACCGAGGCATAGTCCGACCAAGAACAACTCAAAACAAAGAATTCTTACATTGAATTCGAATTCTTCTTCTTCTTCTCTTTAGAAAACCCGAATTCTCTGCTCTTCCTCTCTCTAAAACCGAATGAAATAAAGTGTGCAGGAGATTATAGGCGGCCATATCTCCTTTATGCACCAACTTTTATTCTTTTTGTCCTTTTGACACTTTTAACCCCTCAACTTTGGGTTAAATTATATTTCCTTCTTTTATCCGCGTTTATTATTTCCTTCTTCTTTATTATGACCACGTCTTTGTCCTAATGTCAGCTCTAAACATTCTATCTCATTTATAAGCGACTATCCCGCCTCCATTTCCATTTGGGCATATTGATTTTCAATATTGCCTGCAATTTCATAGAATCAAAATGAAAAGGTATTAAGATTCTTATGAAATTTTGACAGCATAACTATTATAAATTGAAAAAGACCATGTTGTTTATCATAAGAACATATAACATAAAATTATCAAGTTTCAACATGTAAACTAACAATTCATCAAAACCAACAATTCTTAAATAACATACAGATTTTATTGTTAAATCATAAGCACATATAACATAAAATTTCCAAGTTTTAACGTATAAACTAACAATTCATCAATACCAATAATTCTCAAATATGGATAGCATATAGACCACATTGTTTAAAAATAAGCATATAAAACATAAAATTTCCAAGTTTTAACATATAAACTAACAATTCATTAAAACCAACAATTCTCAAATATGGATAGCATATAGATCGTATTGTTTAATGATAGGCACATATCACATAAAATTCCCAAGTTTTAACATATAAACTAACAATTCATCAAAACCAATAATTCTCAAATATGGATAGCATATAGACTATATTATTTAATCATAAGCACATATAACATTAATTTTCCAAAACTAACAATTCATCAAAACCAACAATTCTCAAATATGAATATCATATGGACCATATTGTTTAATCATAGGCACCTACAATATAAAATTCCCAAATTTCAACATATAAACTAACAATTCATCAAAACCAACAATTCTCAAATATAGATAGCATATAAATGATGTTGTTTAATAATAAGTAAAATTTTAGTCAAAATACACCAAAACCATTTTAATAGACTTAATGTTATACAACAATTATTTTAAATAGGTCAAAATCATCAAACACAATAAATAAAAAACATATGAACATATGATAATAGCATACTTCCATATTAAGCTTACCCAATCTTCTTTTGCTCTCTGGTTGACCCATCCGGTACTATGACAAAATCTCCACAGATCACTCCTGATGAATTTGATACTTGGTGCCAAAGAATGAAAGGCTTAATCAAGTCTCAAGATAGTAGGATGTGGGGATTTGTTGTCTTAGGACCTCATGTTCTAAGCACCACTTCAGCTGCTGGTGGTGGTGGTATGATTTCAAAGAAAGTGGCTGACCACTCAGAGTAAGATTGAAAGAAAATTGATGTAGATCAGAAGGCCATGAACGCTCTCCAAACTGCTTTTCCTAACTCTATGTACAGAGGCTTCAAGAAGTGCAAACTATAAAAGCAGCTCTAGGATACACTTAATCTTATGTACGAGGGGTTTGAGGAAGCCAAGGAAAACAAGAAAGACCTCATGATGGGTCCTTTCATCACCTTCCCAGAGACATATTGGAGAGCTGCATCCAAGGAAGCCCATTCCAAGAGACAAGCTTTGCTCAAGCCTTTGTATCTCCTGATAAAAGTTATAGTAAATTTCTCTTTACTCTTAAAGACTTGGATTGTATCCATACAGATGATCCGGAGCACATGGAGATAGTCCAGCAAACGGATTTTCTCACTCACGGGATCAAGAAGTTCTACAAGAGTACATGTAGAAAGTTTCCCAGTAATATACCAGTGGAAGGTTTGGACTAGATAAAAGTAAGGTGAAGTGTTACAACTGTAACCAAATGTGACATTTTGCTAGAGAGTGCAAGGCACTAAGGACAAATGGTTGCCAAGTACAAACCAGACCAAACTACACTAAGGGTGCTCAGATTCCAAAATAACATGTTGCGGTTGCTGTTGAAAAGGGAGGCTTCCAGGTAGAAGATGTTTCTCCCAACCAAACATTAATAACTGACCATGAAGAAGACAAGGTATTAGAACATCTTTGTACTCCTGAATGCATTGCAAAAGTAAGTAGATATAGGTCCTACAACTTAGAAATAAGATATGACATTGAGTCCTTAAATATCTGAAAAGCTAATTTTAAAAAAGCTAAAAATAATTACAACTTAAAAATAGAAGATTTAGATAAAACAATTTCAACTCTTAAGCATGAGCACACAAATTACAGGACTTAAATTAAAGATCTCATTAATAAGTTAACTGAATACCAGGCTAAACTTGTGATCAGTAAAGCTGGGGTAGAAAAATGTGTTCTTGAAGAAGAGAAGCAAGAACATTATATCCTCATCCTTGCATGCAAAGATTTGTTATCAGAACAAGCAAGGACTGGTATCTATTGAGATATCTCCTCCACACACACTACTATTTGTAAGATCTCCAAGGTGTGAAACTTGTCAAGATGAGCTGTCTATCATAGACCCTATTCAAGAATAAGATAAGGATGAAAAGGATATAGTAAAGGATGGATCTGAGTTGAGTGAAAAGGATCATCCTAAGAAGGGTCACTATTCTCTTGAGGAAAGGAAAGAACCAAGGATGACCAAGTCTGCAAGAAAGAACTTGATCATGACAGCCAAAAGAAAATCAAAGAAAGTCCAAGAGATCAAGGCCACCTTCAGCTCTAAGAAAAAACAAGTATTCATCTCTGCTAGATTTAAAGTGGTGAAGACTGAAGACTCAACCAAGGACTCTAGTATCAGGAGTTCTAGCTTATATCCAAATCATCCTGGTTAAGAGAGGAATGTTGATCAAATATGTGTCAATGCTACACAGCCTGAACCATCCAATTCCAAGCCCCACCCTAAGAAACCTGCTACATCATTTGAGAAGATGAAGATGGAAGTGGAAAGTGATCAAGCTCAACCTTTTTCTCATAAGAAGACTCTTAGAAGGAAGTCAACTAAATGCATTATGTGTGGTCGTACTTTTTATTTTGCTAAGGATTGCATCTACAATCCCAAAAGCACTATCCATGTAACTAAGAAGAAAACCTCTGAGGAGAAGAAAAAGAAGATAGCTTCCGAAGGAAAATTTCTTCTAGAATTTCCTTCCTTCTGGAAGCTCCAAAGTGAAAAAAATAAGTGAAAACTTGCCTTCGGAAGAAAAATTAGTCTCGTAAGAAAAGAATGCTTCCGAATTACTAAAGTCTGTTGCAGTGGATGCAAACTCTTCTGAAGGTTTAGTCTCCAAAACTTCCAAAGTTATCAAAACTTCCGAAGTAGTGAAGGTAAAGTGTCACACCAAACCTTAACGGTGAAAACGTTAAGATGTGAGGGTTAAGATTGTTCAATGCCACATAACTCTATTTTAAAGTGTAAATAAGATTAAACATAAGGATTAAATTGTAATATACAAACATAAGTCTCAACATAACCAATTCAATAAACCATACATAAGATTCCAAGTCTAAAAGATCTCAGTTATTTAATCGGCTCAGGTCTCTCTTTTCGGCTCGGGTCGTTGGCCTTGCCTGGATGGTAGTGGATCTCGCAGTCATAATCTTTGATGAGCTCTAACCATCTCTTTTGCCTCATGTTGAGACCCTTTTGCTCAAAGAAATACTTCAAGCTCTTGTGGTCAGTGAAGATGGTGCACTTTGTCCCGTATAAGTAGTGCCTTCATATCTTCAACGCAAAGACCACGACCGCTAGCTCCAAATCGTGTGTAGGGTAGTTGACTTCGTGGGTCTTCAGTTGTCGGGATGCGTAGGCTATCACCCTTTCACGTTGCATTAACACGTAACCTAGCCCAGAATAAGAGGCATCCGAATACACCACTAAGTCTTCGCTCCCTTCGGGTAATGTCAAGACAAGAGCTTGGGTTAGTCTCGTCTTCAACTCCTCAAAAGCACACTTTTATTCTTGACCTCATACGAACTTCACATCCTTGCAAGTCAATTTGGTCAAAGGTGAAGCTATCTTAGAAAAGTCTTGGATGAACCTCCTGCAATAACCTGCCAGACTCAAGAAACTACGGATCTTAGATGGCGTCTTTGGAGACTTCCATTGCATCACCGCCTCAACCTTTATCGGGTCCACCATGATTCCTTCAGCATTAACAACATGACCCAAAAATTGAACCTTGCGCAACCAAAAAGCACACTTAGAGAACTTAGCATACAACTTCTCTCTCCTAAGTGTCTCCAATACCTCGCGTATGTGGCCGGCATGTTCTTTCTCACACTTAGAATAAATCAGGATATCATCAATAAATGCTATCATTGATTTATCTAACATTAGCCGACACACTCGGTTCATCAAGTCCATAAAAGCAGCTGGCGTGTTAGTTAATCATAAAGACATAACGAGAAACTCATAGTGTCCATAACGCGTACGGAAAGCTGTCTTAAGAATATCTTGTTCCCTTACCTTCAGTTGATGGTAGCCAGATTGAATATCTATCCTCGAGAACCAACTGGCACCGTGGAGATGATCAAACAAGTCATCAATCCTCGGTAATGGATACCGATTCTTCACCGTCAACTTGTTCAACTCACGGTAGTCGATACACATCCTCATGCTACCGTCTTTCTTCTTCACAAACAAGATCGGAGCACCCCAAGGAGAGATGCTCGGTCTAATGAAACCCTTATCAAGCAACTCTTGTAGTTGCTCCATCAATCCTTCATCTCCGTCGGAGCCAACCGATACGGTACCTTAGCTACACGCTGAGCACCGGGTATCAAGTCAATTTGAAATTTGATTTCATGATCTGTTGGCACACCTGATAAGTCCTCTGGAAACACATAGGGAAAGTCACACACCACCGGTACATCAGACAATTGTGGTGTTGACGTGTCCACATCTTTTACGTAGGCCAGATAGGCACTACATCCATGTCTTATGCACTTCCCCGCCACCGCCATTGAAATCACTTTCGGAATCGTCGTAACTCGATCACCGTATACCGTCACCGAACTTCCGTCAGGAGCTGTCAATCTAATCATCTTCTTGCGACACACAATGTTCGCCTCGTAGTCCGCTAACCAATCCATTCCTAGGACTACATCAAATCCACCTAGGGGAATCACATATAACTTAGCAGTAAACCTATGACCTTCTAATTCTGTGGCACAATCCTCTATAACATCAGTAATTCTACTGGACTTACCAATAGCAGTTTCTACATCGAATGGATCATTAATACTTCTACTGCTAATAGGTAACTTATCACAAAAAGTAGTAGAAATAAAACTCCTACTAGTACCAGAATCAAATAATACAATGGCACAAGTTTGATTTACTAGAAACATACCTGACATGACATCGAGATCTACTTTGGCCTCCTCCCGGGTCATGGTATAAGCTCTATCACTCGCCCTCTGTCCTCCTTCCTCCGGCTTCTTCTTTGCCCCAGAGCTCTCTGCCCACAGCTTCTTGCAGTCTTTGGTCGCGTGGCCCTCCCCCCACAGTTATAACACTTCAGCACCCTACAGTCACCGGTAGCGATGTGCCCAGGCTTGCCACACCTGAAGCATACATTCAGCCCCAACCTACACTCACCGGTATGCTCTCTTCCGCATTTACCGCACTTCCTCTGTCCCAGGCTTGACGACACCCTACGATCATCCACCTTCACCTTCTTGTTGTTTGGAGCAAAACCACCACGTCCAAGCCTCTTCCCGTTCCAGCTCTTATCACCACCATCCGTCCTCTTCACCTCTACCACTGCCTCCTCCCGTTCATCGTACAAACTACCCGCCAAGTCCATAACTGATCGAAAGGTACCTGGCTGAGCAATGATCAGATGCCAGCGAATATCAGTCGGTAGTCCCTGGATGTACCTCTTGATCTTTCTTGACACCGGAGTCACCAGATCCGGCACCAGCCTCATGATTTCATTAAATTTGGTGGTGTACTGCTGGTGGGTCATGGCTCCCGCCTCAAGTTGTAGGAACTCCCTCTCGATCCTTTCAAGTTCCCTGTGAGGATAGAATTCCTCGATCACTAACTTTTTCAACTCCTTCCATCGCATCTTCCCGATGGCTCTGGCACCCTCAGCTTGGATAATGTTGTCCCACCAACACACGCTGAGTCGACAAAAGAGTGAGTGGCGAACTTCACCTTCTGGTCTTCGCTACACTCGCTGATTTCCAGTACCGCTTCCATTTCCCTCACCCAGCGGTGAGCGGCAACAGCATTACCATTACCATCGAAGGTCGGGGGCTTGCACCTCTGGAATGCCCCATAACTGCACCCCTTGGTCATCACCCCCACTAAATCATCCTCCTCTTCATCAAACAACACGGTCTCAGGCTCTGGTCGTTCCTCCTCCCCCTTGCTTCCCTTGCCCGTTGACCCTTTCCTATCTTCCTTCTCCTTCCTCTCCTCATTCCTCACAGCTCTGATGACTTTGGTCACTACAGACGGTAAAACTATTTGCATGACCAGGTGTACCTCATCAGAAATCGCCTCCCTAGCCGAGGCATTCAGGCTAGCATTCTCATTCTCCTCACTCCGTCCATGAACCTCAGGGTTCTCATGAGCCGTCTTAGGAGCCTTAGCACTACTCCTAGTGCTAGGGTTCCATAAAGTGAAACGTTTCACCTGTAATCAAACGTCAAACATTGTTCGTTGTACACTTACCTTGCATCATAATTCCTTGTTCACCTAAGTTCATTTTTAATTTCGGGAACAACTTATAATAATGCAAGTATAATAGCAATTTAAAACCATAAGTCAAACTTGGGTCAAACCCTAATGATTCTGTTTTTCTCAAAATTTCAGAAAATATTTTAAGTGTTCTAGACGCATGAGCACTATGCAGGCGCATGAGGCCTGTTTAGGCGCATGGGCACTATTTGGGCGTTTCAACACTCAGGCGTCTGAAGCATTTCAGACGCATGGGAACTATTTAGGCGTCTGGGTTGCACTTAGAAATTCTAAGGCATTTCCTAGGCGGTTGGGACACTGTTTGGGCGCTTAGGCCCTGTTTGGGCGTATGGGCTGACTTAGAAACTTTCTAAGGCTAATTTTAGGCGGTTGGGGTACTGTTTAGGCAGTTGGGCAACCTGTTGAGTATGTTTCTATGTTATTAACAGTCCTAAACATCCTCTTAGCCTAGTCTAAGTTAAGTCCTACCATTCTAAGCATGAACTAACACATAACAACCATAAAATATCAACATACATGTATGGATACATACGGGTATTCGAATAACTTTTGTAAAAATGGTTTTACATATATTTTCATCCCCAAAGAATGTTTAGAACAAATGAATTACGAGGTCTAGAAACTCACCTTGTGTTAACAACACCTAAAACTCCTCTAAACCTACTTGTATACGAACTCAAACACCTAAAATAAACAAAACAACCACCAACACACTTAATACACTTAGTAATCGGTTTCCATGAATGAAATCACAAAGAAACCGAACCAATTATCACTAAAATACTTACCTATGAAGATTCAATCTTTGTTTCTTCAAAAATCCAAGAAGCACTCTCTCTTTCTTCTTTCTTCTATTCTCAGTCGAAAAAAGCAGATGGTGTAAGGCTGATATGGGCAGCGATGCCCATATATATTAAAATAAAGAGGTTGTTGTACTATTTTACGCTTTAACCCCCTCCACTTTAGCTCCTTTTCCTTTTATGAAAGATATTTTTATTTCTCTCTTATTTTGATAATGTTTCGGGTGTTACAATTGTAATTAACATGGGGCTTTTATTCCCCATGTTTAATCTAGTATAAAGAAATGTTTTAATTACCTGGATTATACGTATTTCGATGGGAGCATGAACTAGAACACTCGTGACTGAAAAAGATGATTGAAAATGGTGTGTGTGTTTGATTTTCATGGAATTGAGGTTACAGAGGGTTGAAAAAGATTGAATGGAACGTACAGAGCTGCTTATACAGGTTCAATTTTGATTGTTCTGAACCGAACGACTTCAACATACCGTTCGACTGCTTCGATTTGATTTGAGAGTTACAACCCGGTTTTTAAAGCTAATTAGACGCGCACTTGAATTACTCATGATGATACGAACGTTTTTGAGCTTTTAATTAAATCAATTTGTTCTGTTTCAACTAATTTTCGGTTTGAGTTTGATCGAATTGTTTGTGGTTCGAGAGATCTTGAGAAACGGTGGTTTTAATTCGAATTAAAGCATGCTGAAAGTTCGAAACTAGTGTACCAAAGTTAGGGAGCGGTTAATTATCTTTAAAAGTGCTTAATTTTCAAATTAAACTATAGTCGGAGTTTGGCCGGAAAAAGACCGACAGGGGGGGTGGTTTGGGTTGTTTTAAAAATAATTACAGTTAGGTCCCTTTGGTTTCAAACTTAACATTTCATGTATAAAGTTTTTAGTTAAAGTTTTATAAATAGTTAAATATAAAGACTTATTTTTTATAAATCAATCCATTTTTTAAGAACTTTTATACTTTACAAATCTTATGAAAACTTGAAATTTAACTATTTAATTTAATTTAATAATTAAAGCTCATAAGAACGTTAAAACTTATAAATTTAGAAAAATTTAATTTATAAATTATAAAGTTATATTAAATTGTATTTGAAACACCAATATAAACAAAATGATTTTATTAATAAATTTAATTTTCATGATTGACTCAAATGGGTTCGGGTTTGGATTTTCAAAATAGGTTAAACGTCACATAAAGTCTAGTATTCTAAAGATGGTGTGGAAGACAAAGGAAAACTATGTGACTGAAAGTTATTCATCAACAAGAGCAATGATCCTCAGAGCTTGCATATAGGATCAATCACTATTGCATTGTCTTCAGTTCACTTTGACAAGCCCAATACCAACAAGGCTTGGGTTTTAAATGTAAATAACCATCTTTTTTTGTGTAGGACCAGCTAAAGACCAAAGAAAATGTATGGATCATTGATAGTGGTTGTTCCAGGCACATAACAGGCAATGGATCTTTGCTTCAAAAGTTTGAGAAAATTGATGGAGGGCTAGTTGCTTTTGGTGGAGATTCAGATGGTTACATCACTGGAAGGAGCAGGGTCACAAATGGTAAGATCAACATTGAGAAGGTAATCTTTGTCATAAAGTGCCATACGTAGCATATTGTCAAGGCCTACCAAAAAGCAGATCACGACCCCTTAACTTTCATTAATTAAGGGCACTTTTGAAGTAAACAAGGCTGCCCGGAAGACTCTATAACAACCCACACAATTTGACAGCAACATGGTAGCATTGGAAGGCTCTAGAACGTTCCGTGTAACACTAGGAAATGTTGGTCCAAGGGCTGCTAGGGAGAGGCAACTTGTGCAGCCCTAAATGATCTCGGAAGTCTCTAGAATACACTACATAATTCAGCCATGGAGACTAGATAGAAAGATCAAGAAGTAGACTAGAGAATTCCATATAAATATCTAATCTTACATATTTCAAGTACATGATTAAAATATGTATAGATAGATCTAGATATAGAACAATCTAGAGACCAAGCAAGTAGTATAAATAGGATGGTGGTGTCTCATTTGGAACTAACCCAAGATCCTTGTAACTCAAAGCATTGCACTTGTGTTTTAGTAATACAATCAATCTACTTGTATGTAATCACACACCATAAGCATCTTACTTACGTACTACAAATCTAACATTCCCTTACAAAGACTTCCCCTACATAAACCATCCATTCGAAATCAAGAAGGCTGACTTAGAACGGATCTAAGTGTCGCGTGTGAGTTGAACAATTCAGTTTGTGACAGTATGGCCTCTTCAGATGACAAAAGTGGGGCTTGTCAAATCACTCATTCAAAAGATCTATACATGGCGCATAGCACTATACGTCACATGT
>BJCO01473486.1:0-11617 GCA_018326465.1 Flaveria floridana | reverse complement strand
ATTGAATAAACTAAAACCAAACATTGCAAACATCCAAACAACACAAGGCCAAAAGCTAGGTTATGCACTATCATATGAACAATCATAAACATCATTCAATAAACAAAATAAACCCCATCAAACCCCAAATTTTCAGCCAACATAAACTGAAATTTGGGTTTGTTTGTCCAAACAAAAAACAACCAAACATATCAACCAATTGACATTCCTATCTTTCAAAGTTTAATCATAAGCATGAAGATATAACTTTGAAAGACATGGGGTTTATTAAATCAACCAAAATTAGCCTCTAATTAGTTGATTAACATCCTTTAAAATGATTTTTAAAGGGTAAGAACAAGCAAGCTATCCACATAACCGGCTCTAGATGCCATTGTAGGGTTTGTTAGAATAAAAAATCATAGTTTAACCTCTTAAACTTTCTAAAAACGCAGCAGAATAACAACTTTAAAACATGATTATAAAGCTGAAAAATCGTGTTATTTAGGTGATATATGTATGTGAAAAACAAACCCATATAACAAAGGATCATTTATGTGAATAAGCAAGCTATGAACATGTGTAAAACTACATAAAATCACAGCTTCAATGAGCTGTGATATCTACCTTATTCAGCAGCAAAAATGACCAAAGAAAGAAGATTTTGGATGCTTGAATCGGCCAAGACTTCAAGTATAGAGGTCCTCAAGCTTGTATACCCCAAGCCCTTTGTAAGACACCTTCTTGTTAGGATGAAATTACACCAAGATCAGCTCAAAAACCCTCCTAATCTTGCTGTTGAAACCCGTAGGTTGTTAGAGAGAAAAGGAGGAGATTCTTGTTGTGTTTTGCATGTGTTGAATGATGAGAAGAAGAGAGAGTCTTGGACTAGTAGTGGAGCTAGACAACATATGCATGTGTTTGTTCTTATCAAGGCCAAGTTAGTGGAAGCATGCCTGTGTGTGTTCTTATCAAGAGAATAAAAAAGACACTATCACACATGCATGGGTGGGGAACGGCCACATAGAAGAAAATAAGGTGGTTTTCTATTAAAATTAAATATTAACACACACACATATATTGTCTAGTCTTGTAACTAGTTTATGCAATTAACCATTTAATTTTATAAGTATACTCTCATTATTATTTGATGTTATACAACTAATTTTAAATAACACTTTAAATAATATTATTTGAACAAAATATACTAATAAGTTGTTCTTTCTCATATGCAACTTATTTAGAAAACCCATTTTCTAAATTTGGTGTAAATATTTAATTGCATGATCATATCATCAATTAAATATTAATTGGTGTTTGCTAAGATTGTTATTGGGTATAACCCGACTTGGATCATAACGTACTAACCGCATCAATATTCTATGTGTCTTGGGCATATGAAATACAACTTAGAAGACTTAGGCCTGAACATGTTTTCAGATCAGAGTTAGATTTGATCTTAGGTTTATATGTAGTTTTAGAGATTGTGTTCATGTCAAAAGTTCCTGCTGACACAAACTTCATAGGTTTAAGTTGAATTGGTTGATTTGATTGATTTGATTGTTTGATTGGTTCAAACTTTTTAGCTTTAGCAGCTTTTCTTCTTCTTTGATTTCTTGTTCTCGATGAAGTTTTGTTGCTTCGGATTTTGATTGAATCTTGAGAAGATTGTTTTTCACAATCTTTGTTTTGAATTAATTCATTTGAGCTTGAATCATCAGAACATGAAGTGTCTGATTTCTCTTTTTCACATTTTTCTTTCATTTTGTTATTGATATCATTAGCTTTTTCAATCTTTTGTTCAGATTCACTCTCTTTAATAACACTCTCACTTTTTGGTACAAAAAGCTTTTTATTCATTTGTCGTGGTTCATAAGATATTACTTTAATAGGATGACCATTCTTTATCTTTTCTGAATCTTTCTCCTCGAATATTTCAATGTTTATCTTTTTTATTTCATTCTCGATATTTGATTGACTGTTCTTCTTCTTTTCTTGAAATTCATTAAGCTTAGCTTTATTCTCTGGTGAATGATTATGGGTATTAAAATTTTCAGGTAAGGTGTTTGTAATTGATTCAGGCATAGTGTGAATCCTAATCCTGTTTTATCTTTATCTTTCCTTCCATTCACCAGTTGCTCAAAAATTGTCTTTGAGCTTTTCACTTTGGCTAAATCAATTTGAGTTCTACATGTGCCAATTTTTCTTATTCAAGAGTTTTTGTCGTCTCTTCAAGTTGTTTCTTTACAAGTTCAAGTTCTATTGAAGTTTTGTTCTAAGAAGCTTGAAGAGATATGATTTTATCATCAGAAATTTTATGATCAATTTTCAGCTTATTGTGCTTTGACTCTTCTTGTTTAAGTTTATCACATATTTTGAACGAGTATGTTCTGTAGTGTTCTACTTGTTCAAAACATGCTTTGGTGCATATTTTCTCCCTTAATTAAACTGGAATTTCTGGATAAGAATTTAAAGACTCAGTGTCAGATGATGAGTTCATAACCTTTGGTTGTTCAGACTATGCCATGAGAGCAACTTCTTCAGTTTGGGTCAGCTTTGTCACTCCAATCATAGTGTGCCTTAGTGTCTGATTCACCTTCTATCTTTGGATCCTTGTCTTGAGACTAGTCTTCATCATTCATCTCAGCAATTAGTGCTAGACCAGAAGTAAGATCAGCTATAAACTATCCTGCATACGCACTCCAGTCATAACCATCCTTGATGCTTACAACTAATGCTTTCTTTGGTTCTTCAATAGTCTTTTCTTCTTTGAGTTCTAGCATTAGCAGGCTTTGGTAAGGCTTTTGAAATGTCTTATGAGCTTGTTGATGATATTTTTGACTGTTAGAACTACTTTGACCATTTCCTCCTTGTGTTCTTGGAGCTTTGCACTCTCTAGAAAAGTGGCCATAGCAGTTCTAGTTAAAACATCTTGACTTTGATTTATCAAACCCAACAGTTTTGTTTGTACTTGGTTTGTAATTTCTATTAGCATATAAGTGTTTTTAAATCCTGTAAGCTATCATAACCATCTGCCAGTTAAGATCTATCTCTTCTACATCGTTAGGATCCATTTCAAACAAATCCTTCAAAATTAAATCAACTTGAGTTAGATGAATGCCTTGGTATGCTTGAAAACTTGCCTACTGTAAAGGCAGATTTAGACTCTTCATCCTGTAAAAGGATGTTTATAACATCTTTAACTTTGTTAGGATTAGCAGAGCTAGAAGATGGAGTCTCATTTTGAGATTTAGGCATTTAAGATTTTGGAGGACACTGTGGTTGTGGTTGAGTTGAGTAGACAGGTGTACTTGTGAAGAATCCTACTCCCACAAACAAATCACCCTCATCTTCAGGAGTTGATTCATCCTTAGCAAGAAAAGCATTCTCTACAGCATTTGCTGGAGAAGCAACATACTTGTATTGAGAAGTTGATACATTTCTGTCATTATTTCTTGAGCTCTCATCAATTTCTACTGACTCAATCTTAGCAATGAGGAGATCAATATCCATTGGAAACTTTGCAGTATGTTTCAACAAAGTCATAGTTTGTTTCCAAGATGATGGTAGTGCATTCAGAAGTCTGTAGTTCAGGTCTTTAAGATCATTCTTAATCCCTAGAGTTGTCATTTCTATTATAAGTTGCACATATCTATTCATTATCTGATTTATGGTCTCTCCTGAGATATGCTCAAACAGTTCAAGTTGCCTTTTCAATTTCTGTTTTTTAAGGTCTTGAATTTCTTTTCCTCCTTCACAGATAACTTTCAAAGCTTTATACATTGTTTACCCAGTTTTATAGTTCGCAAGCCTTGATAGTATTTGCAAAGGCAACCCTTTACACATGAGTGAATAAGCTTTAATATCATTTTTCACCTTTTTCAGATCATCCCCATGTAAATCATCTTCTGAATAAGGTTCTTGTGAATCTTTTGTATACACAAAACCTCTATCTGGACCATTAGAGGTGACAGGGATGTAAGGTCCTTTCTCTATAGATTTCCTTAGATCAGTATCTATAGAATTCAGATGGTGTTTCAGCCTAAGTGACCAGTTCTTGAAGTCAGCTCTACTCTTCACCTTTGGTACATGATTCTCAGAATCTTCAGACTTAACCATATTTAAGTTTTGAATTTAAGAAAATATACTATTTTTGTTGTTTTTAGATTTAAAATGAAATAAAGAAAAGAAAATATTTTTGGATTTTAAATTTTGAAAAATTTACTAAGTGTTGAAAGAAAAGTCTGATCTTGATGCGCCTGAATAGTATAGAAGCGCCCACTTTGACTTTGAAACGCCTAAGGGACTGCCTTAGTGTATTTATGAAACTTCCAAGCTAGAAATGCCTGAACAGTTCCTTAGTGTATTTCTGAAACTTCCAAGCTATAAACGCCTGAACAGTTCTAAAATACCCAGACAGTGGTCAAGTATCTGAACAGTTCAAAAACATCCAAACAGTTCCAAAATGCCTGGGACATAGTTTCTGAAAAACATCCAAATAGTGCTAAAATGCCTGGGACTTAGTTTCTAAAAAAACGTCCTAATAGTGCTAAAACACCTTCAAACAGTCTTAAACCGCCCAATCTGAAACACCTACACAGTGTTAAAGCGTCTGAACAGTGTTCATGCGCCTAAACACTTTAGTAATTTTTAGATGATTTCAACACATCAAACGCCTAATTCATCCTTTTCGTAACAACCTGATCTTAACAAACTTTTCAAACTTGATTAATTGATCTCAAACTCTTCAATCAAGTGTATAAGGTAGCAAATATCAATCCTCTAGCATCATTTTGCTTCAATTAACAACAAAAGTTCATGATTTTGATGAAATTTGTGTTCGAACAACGAAGAACAGTTCGCACTCAAATCTGATGAAAATTCAGATCTGAAAGTGTCAAATCACTCAATTGTGATTCAATTAATGTTTCAAATGATGAAACATAATTGAAATCATCAATTAATTGAACAGTTGCTATCAAAACACAGATTCAAGTGATTCACAGGTGCTCAAAAGTCGTTTCAAGCTCCAAATCACTGAACTGAAGGCTCTGATACCATTTGATAGGTTCAAATGGATCGATTCTATGTTATGATTAAGCAATTAACAATTATATGAACAAAGTAATCAACAATTGCAAAGATTCAAATCAGTTTCTATTGATAGTTGCAAGGATTACAGTGTATAATTGAGAGAAAAGTTCAAACGTCTATCTCTACACAATACACATAATCCTATTTATACTAAACAAAGAAACTAAAGGAACATATATTACACATAAGTCCCTAAACTATTGCAAAAGTAAAATACAAAGACAAGTAAAGACAACATGTTAAATCTTTAAGAAGTACTAACAAAATTCAAGGTGGGCGATTGAGTCATGTTGAAGGTATCACCTTGGAAGGGAATTATCCGGTTCAGAAAGCGAGGTAAACTGAGCCTGAGGTATATAGGACCTTTACGAATCATTGCTCGAGTAGGAGAGGTGGCCTGTAGGTTAGAGGTACCCGATGAGTTAAGTGGAATTCATCAAATATTCCATGGATCTCATTTAAGAAACTGCTTATTTGATGAAGATATGATTGTACCAACTATATAGAGCAACCAGTGGCAATCATTGATTGAAATAAGAAAAGGTTGCTGAATAAAGTGGTTCCACTGGTGTATGTGCAGTGGAAACACCAAAAAGGTTCGAAGTCTACGTGGGAGACTGAAGAAGAGATGAGACAGCATTACCCACAGTTATTCGAAGAGTGACGGGTTATGGGGACGAAACCTCTTTAAGGGGGATAGACTTGTAAAACCCGAAATTTTGTCAAAATAAAAGAAAGAAAAGAAATAAGAAAGGGAAAAGAGAAGTATCTTGATAGAAAGTAAAATAGACAAAAGTGGAGGGCTAAAAGTGCAAAAAGGACAAAATAGTATTATCATTATTTTTAAAGTGGGCATGGCCGCTCGCAACTTCTGTACACCAACTACTTCGGCATTTTTAGAGAGAGATAGCAGAGTTCATTGGTTTTCTAGAGAGAAGAAGAAGAAGAAGCTGCTAAAAGGTAAGATTTTCTTGTAAATGTTTGGTTTCAGCTGAGTTTTTAGATTTAGAACCGAGTTCTATGTCTTCTTATGTGTTCATGTGTGTTTGGGTGTGTATGTTCTTAACATGTTTAGGTGTTAGAAATCTTTTAGAGTTCAAATTTGAAGGAGTTGAGCTTGGAAGCAGAAAAGTTGAGTTTCTAGACCCCAGTTTTACATGTTTTTAAACTTCTTTGGGGCTAAAAATGCATGTAAAATGGTTTTATAATTTCTATGTATGTACCCGTATGTATAAATGTATGTATGTTAGTATGTCATGGTTGTTTATGTTATATTGATGCTAAGAAGGGTAAATATAAGTTAAGAACATGTTGGGATAATGAATGAGTCTGAAAATAACTTAGAAGCCTGTTAAATAGATAGTCATGCGCCCAAATAGGGCTCATGCGCCCAAATAAGGCTCATGCGCCTAGAATATTGGCTTGGAATGACTAAGTAAACCTCATGCGCCCGAACAGTATGCTCATACGCCCAAGTGATAGTCATGTGTCTGAACAGTACCTCATTTGCCAAGATAATGCCTTAGAAATACTAAGTGTATGCCCATACGCCTGAACAGTAGTTCATGCACCTAAGTATTAGGCTCAGACGCCTAAGCGTACCCCATGCGCCCCAATAATGTCTGTGCACCCGAAGTGGCTTATGCGCCTAAGTGATGAAACGCCTAAGTAAGGCTCTTGAGCCTGCATAGTGGAAAAACACCTAAGCGGTCCAAATGCGCCTGCATAGTGCCAAAGCGGCTAGACTGTTTTTACTTAGAAAATTTCAGGCTCAAGCGCCTGAAAAGTCCCATGCGCCTGTTTTGAACTTAGAATCTTCTAAGGGGTTTTTGAGAGGCATGAGATTGAGATAGACACTGATGTAATGAGATTGGCTATGATTAAAGTATGTATGTTGATGTAATGAGGATTAAGATGTGATATGGATATGTGAGTAATGTGTTATCTTTTAACAGTTTTCAAAACATATATATATTATATACGTTATGTATTATGTTATGACTTTATGTAATATGACCTATGAATGAATGAACGTAAAGTATAACATAATGAAGTGAAAGATAACATAGAAGAAAAGTGGAACGTAATGAATGAAAGAATGTCTTGCAAGCAAATAGAAAAAAGGTGCACGACCATGTTGTCGTTAGCTCAACTGTGTGCGGTTTATCAAACCCGAAGGATGCATACAGGGTAAATCATTGAGATTGACGGGACCTTTGTGGCATGCTCTAGGTGACTAGGTCAGCTTCGTGCATAATGTTCGAGGTCTATTTGTAAACCTCAGGACCAGCATCAGCTTCGTGCATAATGTTCGGGGTATTACACATTGGTCCGGATGAAAGGGAAAGATGGCATACCCTAGGTGGCTGTCCAACTTCATGCATAATGTTTGGGGTCTATTTGTAGACCTCAGGACCTGCATCAGCTTCGTGCATAATGTTCGGGGTATCATGCATCGATCCCTATGAAAGTAAAAGATGATGAAAAGTAGGAGACGAAAGCATGTACATGAAAGTGAATGTTAATGAAAAGAATGAAATGAAAGTATGCATATGACGATGAAAGATAATACTGAAAGTACGAAAGAACGAAATGAACGATGAATATCGTATGAACGTACGTATGATGTGTGCTCCCTTACGAAAGTAATGTATAGTAGTTAAGAAGTATATTTTCGTGTATAAAACATACAGGGTTTTTTAATACTTCTAAAACTAGAACTTGCTCAGCAATGCTAACTTTATGCATTTTTAGTTGGTAGGTAATTTTGCTAAGCATGGCACACGGGGAGGCTACTCGGCAGGGAAAGACCGGCATCCCTTCACGCATAATATTGTTGTTGTTTTGTAATGCAATTAACGGATGTTTTCTTTTGTAACTTAAACACTGTTGTATTGCATAACAACAGTAATTATCAATGAAATGAATGGCTTTTGTTAATGTAATTCTGCTGCAATGTTTTATGAAATGTATACTATTGTATATGTGTAGTGCTATGATTGACCAACTGCAAGGTCTCCAGGAACGAGGCCTTACAACAGCATACATTATGTCAGGTCTAGATGCAGTAAGATACATCAAGAAACCAATCATAGATCTGTATAAAGTTTGGTCAACAGTTTTTCCTTTCGGATCAGGTTCAAACTTGGTATTGACGTCAGTTGGAGTTCTGATGGATTGACAATCTTGCAGTTTAAACTTTTTCAAGAGTTTGTCAACGAACTTCTCTTGATTAATAAAAGTTCCATCTGCAAACTGTTTCACTTGCAAACCAAGGAAAAAGTTAATTTCTCCTATAGAACTCATTTGGAAACGAGACTTCATGATTTCTTCAAATTCGTTGCATAATTTTGGACTTGTAGAACCAAATATGATATCATCAACATACACTTGAACACATAAGAGATCATCAGCATCCTTCTTTATAAATATAGTTGGATCAATTTTCCCACTTGTGTATCCACGTTTGATCAAATGTTGTGACAATGTATCATACCAAATTCTAAAAGCTTGACGAAGACCATAGAATGCTTTACTAAGCTTGTACATATGATGAGGATATTCTGAATCTTCAAAACTCGGAGGTTGCTTGACATATACATCCTCAGTGATTGGCCCATAAAAGAAAGCACATTTCACGTCCATCTGGTACACCTTGAATTTCATATATGAAGCCTAAGCCAGGAAGACACGAATTGGTTCAAGTCTTACAACTGGAGCAAATACTTTATCATAATCTATTCCTTTTTCTTGGGTGTAGCCTTATGCAATGAGGCAATACCAGTGTCATCTGATTTGTTTTTAAACTATTTTATACCGGAATTTTCTCCTTCATGTAAATCCACAAGCTTTCACACTTCCTATTTGCGGAACTGTAGCAACTCTTCTTGCATAGCCTCAATCCAACTATTATCCTGTAAAGCTTCAGTGATGTTTTTAGGGACAATTTGAGATAGAAAACATGACTATAAGCCAAGATTTGTGCTTTCTGAATGATTCCTCGTTATTCTCTCATTCAATGGACCTATAATCTGAGATGTTGGATGGTTCATGTGAATACGAGACGTTGGAATCCTATCTTCTAGAACACAAACATCTATATTAGTCTGGTTCAAGTCCAATAGCTGCTGCAGTAGGTTTGAAGTATGTGGAGTGAAATTAGGCACTTGAGTCGGAGAGTTGATAAAATAATCAACGCGATCATTAGCATCTATATCATTAGAAACTGATATAATTCTAGACTCAGGTTGAATAATTCGAGACCATCATTAGGAATAGGTTGTGAAATGTTTGAATTTTTAGAAATGTCAAGTTCTTGTGCTTGTTGAGATTGTGATTGATCATGAGATTTAGAACTAAAAATAGAATTTTTGACAAATGAAAAGAAAGGATAATCAGGGCTTGAATCATCCATATCATCAGAATCAAAATCATCACTGAAAGATCCTAGATTTCCTCCTTGTTTCTTCTTTTCACTTGAAATTTCAAATAAGTTAGAATTCAAAGAGTTTGACAATGAATCTAAATAAAATAACCAAGCTGGACCATTTAAAACTGATGGAAATGAGTTTTTGAGAAATTTAACATTAAATGTTTCAAGGATAACATTCGTCCAAGAGTTATAAACTCTAAAGGCTTTTGAAACTGACAAATATCCAACAAAAAATCCTTCATCAGATTTTGACTCAAACTTTCCAAACTGGTCACTTGAATTTAAAATCAATAAGGGATAACCAAATATATAAAAAAATCCATATTAGGTTTCCTGCCGAACATCAACTCATATAGAGTTTTCTGTTTATCTTTCACAAGTAATGTACGATTCTGTACAAACATGCTGTCGATATGGCTTCATCCCAGAAAGTGATTGGAATCTTTGCATCTACTAACATAGAATGTGCAGCTTTGATCAAAGTTCTATTCTTCCTTTCAGCAACTCCATTTTGTTGTTGAGTACGAGGAGCACTGAACTTATGAGCAATTCCTTTTTTGCACAAAACATGTCAACATTAGGATTTTTAAATTCAGTTCCATTGTCACTTCTAATGATTTTCACTTTTTGTTCTAATTGATTTTCAACTTTAATGATAAACTCTTTTAATAATTCAGTTGTTTTAGATTTAGCATGCAAAAAGAAAATCCAAGAAAATCTTGTAAAGTCATCAGTGATAACTAAACAATAAGATTTCATTCCAATACTCTTCAGATTTATTGGACCAAATAAATCCATATGCAACATCTGGGGAGGCTTGGAAATTTAGTTTATCAGCTTGGACTTATACGACACTCTGTGTTGCTTTCCTTTCAAGCAAGCTGTACAATGATCAATGGTTGCAAACTTCTTTGTGGGAATCCCTACTACATGAATATTTCCTGTAACTAGTTTGTTCATGTTCTTGAAATTTGAATGCCCAAGACGTCTATGCCATAACTGACTTTCATCATTTGAAGCTTTAGCAATAAGACAGTAGTTTCTGTGGAAGGATTAACTTGATACATATCTAGCTTGTATACATCTCGATCACGAACAGCTTTTGACAACTACCCATTCCTTGTTAATCTGAAAACCTGGCTTTAAAATATAACAGTAAGAGCCATCAAATAAAGCTGAGTAGGATTTATCACAAATTTAGGAAACGCTTAAAAGTTTAAAGTTCAACTAAGCACAGTAGTTGACTTTTATCAAAGCTGATAATCCCATTAGACACTGTTCCTTCTCCTGTGATTTTACCACCCGCATCACCTCCAAATGCAACATGAGTACCATCTTTCATCCTGAAATCTTGAAGTAAGGCATCATTGCCTGTCATATGCCAGCTACACCCACTATCAACATACCATGTATTGATAGGTCTTCTTGGGCGTACATGCATTTCATAGAAATTTAAGATGAGTTATCAACCCAAGCCGAGATGGTCTTGGGCTTGCCAAACTTATCAACGATGGTAAACTGCTGAAAATAAAGATTATTAAACTCACGCTTCTTTTCATATTTTATTTTCTCAATTCCATTTCTAACAAATTTTTGATCATATTTATTTTGCTTAATCCTCAAAGCATTATACCGGTTTTCAAGATCATCATTAAGAAAAGTTGAAGTATCATCCTGCCATTATTCATTCTCACAGATCTTGGAATGAAATTGCTTTGGTTATGTTGTTTTGAATTCACAGCATAAGACTCATCATAATCAGAATTGATTCTTCTGAGGGATCTTAAGCCTAAGGATGGTTGTTTTGTTAACATTTGAAAACCATGATTTTGATTTCCTTGAAAATATAGGTTAACATAACCTTGCATTGGTAAGTTCCTTCTGAAGTAACAATTCTCAGTATTATGATTTCTTTGATCACACAAAGCAAAGTACTTGTTAGAAGAACATAAACTATTTAGTGGTTGTTCATATCTATTGGGTCATTATAAGGCTGGTGCAACCAAAACTACTTCACATAGTCATTTTGGTGCTACATTCAAAAGGCTTCCGAAGCTAAGTATGGGATCTTCCGAAGTCTAAAGAACAACTTCCGAAGACAAAGTCTAAAGA
>BJCO01473481.1:0-13857 GCA_018326465.1 Flaveria floridana | reverse complement strand
TGGTCAAATCAGATCACTATTTACACTTTGCCTAGACAAAGTATCCCGAGATGTAAGACTTTCACCCTACAGCATTGAATGTCTTTAGTTATGGGACACACCCTTAAGAAGATTTGAAAACCATAAGTAACGATTTAAAGTTTTGAAGACCATTTGGTTTAGATTCCCAATATCTTTGGGTATATTAAGATCCCATGTTCACGTTGGTCAAGGTATAGAAATAGTTACATAAAATGCCCAACGTGTAACGATGTTTAAACGTAAGAGTTGAAATTTAGGATGAGTTCAATACCAACAGGAACATTATGTATGATAAGAATGAGGAGATATAACTTTGGTGATAAACCAGTTCAAGGAATCAAGAATTTTTAATATGCAAAGAGGATGGTTCCATCTGGTAACGCATTACCATTTGGAATCATTGACACGTCAAGGTAAATTGACTCATTGGCCTTAGAGATTTGTGTATATTGACCATAGTTTATCACTCATCCTAGAAATCCCCAGGTAAGCATAATTGGTCTCGTAATGAGATTTATACGATATGCTTGCCTTAGCCCGAAGGCCTTTTGCCAGGAAATCCAGAATACAGGTGTCTATGGGTCACACAAATTTCTTAGGTTTATGATATCAAAGCCTTGATGAGATTTTCATAGGTTAGACATAGAGTCTAAGGAATTAATCACACAATGATAAGTGTAGATTCCACATTTCGTTGAGAATAGGTTTAGGATGTTCATTTGTCGGGGAGAGTCAAAGAGTCAAAGTTAAGTTTAGGGAGACAAGTAACTAAGTTTTAAGCATACATAAGGCAATCCTATGCTAAGGCATCAAGTTGCACAAAAAGGCATAGCATTATGTAGCATGCAAACAATAAGTAAGCACAAAAGTACAAGGATCTTTCTATGAGGTTCATGCAACTATAGTCTAGGTCACCATTTCCAATAACCTAAATCCCTATAGTTACGGGATCTGATACCAATCTGTCACACCCCAACCTTAACGGCGGAAACTTCGAGGTGTGAGAGTTAAGATCGTTCACAGCCACATAACGCTATTATTAAATCCAAATATATTATTCATAAGTTTCAAAGGTAACATTACATTCATAAGTTTCAACAATGAACTAATATTTGACATGACATAAGAAAGTACAATCAATTGATTTTATTAACTAGGTCTAAGTCCTAGATTATGCCAGCAACATAAGTGCACTTCAAACTTGGGGGTTTTCCTGAAACATGATAAAAATAAAGGTCAACTAAAAATAGTTGGTGAGTTTCCAAGGTTTACATACATAATATGAAAAGATTACAAGTAGCAATTCATGTCATAGGTTATAAGCTAGTAAGGTTAAAGAACACATATCGTTACAACCAAACCTCGACTTGATTGCAAGTATATATGATTGGCTAAGTGTATTTGGTTCCCTAGTGCACAAGCATACGGCTCCTAGGAGTCGGCAATACATCGACTTTAGCACTAAATAGGCTTGTCAAGCCCAAAGATCTAAGACGTCGCCAGGCTAGCAATAGTTAATGATTGTAAACAAACTATGTATCTCATATAATCACTTACAACACACAAATAACCATGACAAAATATAAAGATGAATTGCAAGTGCTTTACAAGTCTCAAACGTTTATAAGTGTAAGTTGTATAAGTATCATGTTTCACCCCAAAGTGTGAAAATATAAAAAAAGGGGCAAGAAAAACTCACATGATCAATAAGTATATAATTTGAAGATTAATAAGAATAATAAACATCGTTCCAACGTAACCTTCACAAGGTACCTAAATATGTAGATATGTACCAGATTTAAGTTTAATAATAAGATTAATGATTTAAATGTGGACTAGGGTTTTGAAATATAGGTTTGGAGTTTTTAATATATATAGAAGTAAAATTTAATAATAGGATCACTTATATTTTAATTCCATGAAAAAAATATTATTTCATTTAAATAATTTCACGTGATTAGAGCATTTATAAGAGTGGGTAAAATTAAATATAAAGTGTAAATAATTATTTTAAATAACGAGATTAAACTATAATTAAAAGTAACGTTTGGACCAATAGTAATTTATTTACTTAAACCATAATTTAAATTCCATTTTTTTGTAAGAAATAACTAAAAATAATCTTTGTTATGTTATATTATAATTATTTAAATTTAAAGAAAAATTGTAGAAAATAATTTGATGATTTTAAAAATATACAAAGTTTGCAAAAATAATTTTTATAATTTTTTATAAATTTTTTGTAATTTAAATAGATGAAGAAAGCCTTAAAAAAATATGATTGAGGGTGCCCGGGGTCGAACCCGGGACCTCAGGTTCATCATGCGCGTGTGTAACCAGTAAACCAAGGCTCTCAGCCGCGGTTTAATTCGGTTTTTAAAGATTAAAAACATAAACATAAGAAAATCCCCAAACCAATAAACCCTAGATCGATTGAATCCAAAATTGTGCATCAATTTGATGTTATTACTCAAATTAAGCATGGGGCTTTTGTTCCCCATGTAATTTCGAGTGTATGTAGGTGTTTAATTTACCAGATTTGAATCGGTATTCGACGTGCACGTATAAGACTAAGTCGCGACCAGGAAGAACTGATTCAGGTGGAAATCGTTGATGAAACTCGAATTCCTTCTACAGGAAGCTTCTTATGGCTCTAAATATGAGAAGCCCTCTGTCAATTGTAAGTTAATAAGCTTGAGATGAGGTCTACGGGTGGTTGCAGGTTGCGGCTTCAAAGGGTAATCAAAGGTGCAATTCTTGTGTGTTTCAGATGAAATTGAAAAGAGTAAACGTTTAGAGATAGATAGAAGATTAGTTATGTTCAGTTAATTCTATTATTATTGAGTTTTATTGCTCGAACGGCTCTACGATTAAGACCTTCGGTTACTCGATTGATTCTGAATTCATAACCGTCGTTTTAACTCCATTAAAGATCATAATCGTGTTCGAACCACGTTCACGAACCGGTTGGGGACGTTTGGGGTTTGATTATGAAGAAAAGGAATGGGTTTCGAAGTGGCCGGAGGGCCGCCGGAAGTTGGCCGGGAAACAACCGGAGAAACGGGCTTAAAAAGGGGCGGGGGGTTGGGTTGTTATTTTTTAAAATTATACAAATGGTCCCTGTGGTTTACTCCTTTATTATTTTATGCATAAAACTTTCATTTGAAGTTTTCAAAATGACAAAACACCCCCTTAACCTTAATTTAACTTTAAGTTCTAAACATTTTTAAGATTTATACCTTAATAGTAATAATTATTATTTTTATTATCACTATTACTATTATAACTATTATTCTAGTTGTTTATTATAGTTATTATTATTATAAATTATTATTATTATTATTACTGTTATTATTATTAATGTTAAGTTTTATAATAAGTAAACGTTGTAAACGCTAATATTATTATTACTTAATAAATTAATTTATTAACTTCTAAATTATCTAACATGCATAAAAAGTCCTCAAAGTTTCATAAATGACAACGAAACCCTTACAATAATATAACGATGTTAACATTTAATTAACGAAAAAAAATACGAGATGTTACATGATCAATTTCCCAAGTTTATAGACATTGAGGGCAATGTTAAGTTTCAAAAGGAGGGGGATGATGCAGACCAGGAAGAGCTCATACAGGTCGGCCCAACAGAAGGTATTAAGGAACAGGCCCATGTCTTCAAAGGACCCAATAATTGGCCTACAAGGCCTCGCAAACTTCCTGTCAGATTGTTGGAGTAATGCTACGAGTGGGAAGCAGCCATTTTAAGGAATCATTTGACTTATTCTTATTTTTGTTTATGCATTTGTTATTTAATGTATCAAGGTAGTTTTGTATGATAGATTAGTGGAGCATGGTAGGAGTGGTGGCATGCATGTCTCCTAACAATAAGGATCGTGGGCATTATGCTTCAAGTTCCATTGCATCTTTAAATACTTGTAATTTGTTTTTGAAAAATACATAGAAAATTGTCCCAAGTCTCTTGTTTCCTTTCTTAATTCCTTGGAGTGTTTGCCTACTAAAAATGGCTACACCAAACACCATCGATTCTGCGAATGTGATTCCATTTCGACAGCTGTGTTGAACCTTAGGATTGATTAGGTTCTTGATTATACACTTGAATGAAGAATTGTGTGTGGTTTGAGAGAAAGATGAACGATATGTATGATTGAAATAGTTTGTATGTACAAACTCTTTGACACACACATATATACCCTATAGTTTAACTATAGTTAGACACACATATGGATTGAGATAATTATATTAAGATCATTATATTTCAACATCCTCCAAATTTTTTAATTCATGCCATCAATGACTTCAACATCTTCATAAATATCTTCTTCTTTATTCTTTTGAACTTTGTATTTAACAAGAATAAGTGTTTCTATGTCTTCAAATTCCTTTTGGGTATAATCAGTTTGCATGAACTTATGTATCGAATGATTGACGGATAGTTTTAATTACAATCAATCACATTATCATACACTCTACCTCCTAACATATAACTTTTAAGTATATCTCAATTACTTAAACAAATTGATGATATAAAAATCACCAAATAATTCCTACTGAAGGCCTTCTTCCCATTAGCGAAGGATTGAAGGGGCCGGGTCTTTTTTTCGTCGGTAGTGTTAAAATTTAGTCCGGTGGTGTAAATTTTTTATCCGGTAGTGAAAATTTTTATATAAAACTCGAGTTCGTCCCCCTTAAAAAAATTAATTTTACCCCCGCCCTTCCTACATGAATGTTCAAGCTCAGCCACTGCTTCTTCCTTTTCTTATTCATACCACATTAAACTCATGAAGACATCTCTTGTTAACTTGATTATACGTAGCCACATGAAATTTTATCACAATAGCCTCATAAGGAATACTTGAGCTGATCATATGAACAACTTCAGCGTTCCCCAAACTCATATTCATATGAACAACTTCAGCGTTCCCCAAACTCATATTCATCAGGGAAACTGTTAGATTGATCACCTAAAAACTCAACATCCTTAAGGGCATCACATTCACAATCATGAGTAATATCTAAAGCACTCATTGTAGATTGATTACATAAAAACTCAACATTTGTAAGGGCATCACATTCACAATCATGAATAATATCTAAAATACTCACTGTTAGTATGTGATTCAAAGGCCATTAGTTGCATAATCCATAAGCACACAATAAGAAATAAGAAATGATTAGGAATCAATCACGATCAAATCAGAATTCATAACAGGCAAAGTATGCCGAAGAAAATTGATAGAGAATTCTAGAGAGGGTTGTCTATTTACAAGTTTTTCCTTGCCTTTTTCATCAAGGAGTTAAACATGCTCAAGGTTATGTTGTAGCTCATTTACTAAAAGGAGTTCATGCTTCACATATCAAGCTTCACTAAGCTTGCGATTCTAAACAAGCTATTATTTATGTATTATTTTTTGAGCAACAAAAAACAAGTTTATACATCAATGGGTTAGATAAAGCTAACCATATTTAATATATTAAATATATATTTATATTGTAGTAGAAAACTAGGTAGGGGTTAATAAGCATCTTAAAAATGTATTATTTAATTGATTAAGTATGACAGACAACTTGATATATATTGTATGCTAATAGAAAATAAACATGTATGTAAAGATTTTAGGAAAAGAGATACACAACGAAAGATTTTAAGAAAAGAGATACAAAACCGATTTATAGAGGTTTTAGTGAATATTAACTAACCCACTATATGTTCTTTCCGTGATCTATATTCGAGAGTTTTCTCTAGTAACCTTCTTCATAATAGGGAGCTCCAATCCATAAGTATCTCACTAGATAAAGGTACCGATCAACTTGTACAAGCGGCTCACTCTTCAAAGGAAACGATCATCATTATCGTTTAAAATTGATTTTGATTAAAAATATAGGCGTTTTATGATACCTTTAAATTTATTTGAAATAAGAAAAGTAATATATAAATTTATATTAAAATAATTGCTTGTATAAAAAAACTCATTTGATAAAAAAATAGGTATTTTAAAATACCTTTAATTTCTCTCATTCCTCTCTCTCTCTACCAACCTTCGAACCCATGGCCAGTTACTATCAATTTATACTTGAATACCAACAAGCCACATGAAAGTTGGTGTCATGTCATAACCAATAAGTTAATTTATATTGAAACAATTCTTTCTAGAGTACTAGTTAATTAAAATATTAAATTTGGAAACATGTTAGGCTAGTAAACAAGCTATGTTTCCTTAATTCCTTGCATTAAGCGTGCGTTATCAACACATCGACTCGTGATTTTGGACTAACGTTGGAAAATATTTAAAAAGTGTGATTTTTCTATAAAAAAAATAACGTATATTCCTGTTGCTTTATTTTTTTTTAGATAACTAGTCGACGTTTGATATTGCGGAAATTTTGCAACACGTTGTTCAGAATAAAATTTATGCCAAACCGCAGGTTAAAAAGAATGTTGTAATGGTATATTTGAAAATTGTATAAAACTAGTATTAAGCCCTTCGCGTTACGGTGGGGAACATAAAACGGTGCCAAGTAACACCACTATCACATCACCGTCAGCGACCACCAACGCCGGAAAATTTTGTATTAAAAAAAGAAATAAAATTGAAACATATTCAACCGAACGGAAAGCAGACGTAAAAACATTGAACCACGCATGTGAAACAATAAATATTAAAAACTAAGTTGTTCTAGGACTCGCGCGTTATGACGGGACCATTAAAGGGGAAAATAAGCATACACATTGAATCATACGAGCACATTGCGATGTGTTAACTCGTAAAATTCAGACTGAAACGTAAAGCATAGATTTATAAAAGATGAAAAGTATAGGGATGGAAAGTGAAAATTTATAAAGATTAAATAATAAAAGATGTAAAATATTAAGGTTAAAAGTTAAAAAAAATAAAGATAAAAAAACAAAAAACCAAAAGTGCATATAATCCACTAAACCTGAGGTACAAATCTCCATATTTCCACTCTAATAAAATACTAACTAGAAGTGATAATCTCTATCTTTCTACTGTAATAAAATATTAACTAAAAGTGACATATGTTAATACCAAATTTATTAATATATTCACATTTATTTTCATCAAAATTTTCTCGTTTCTCTATTTTATTATATAATTACCTTAATTACTAATAATATTATTTATTCTTTAGATTAAAAATAGTTTTTAATAAATTAATAAAATCTTTTTATTAATGTTATTTATAAGAAATCATTTTTATAAAATAAGATATTTTTCAAAAACATCAAACTTTATTAAAATATGAAATATTTTAAAATTGGTGTTTTTAAAAAGTAATTTTTTATAAACTATAAATAATTAAAATTTAAAGTTATAAAACGATTTTTAACAATGACATATTTTAATACGGTTTGTTTTGAAATAAAATATTAAACTCTTTTTGGAAAAAACAATTGTAATGCAAAATTTTTAAAAATTTATTATCATTGTTTTGTTATTTATAGTCTTTAGTCATTCGTAATTTTAATCATATTCTTAAAATATCATTTATACTTTATAAATTGTTAATATATTTAATATCTTATTTATTTAACTCGTATAATACACAGGTTTAATAAAGCTAGTCTATATAATACTAAAAGAGTAACTTGTCACTACACTTAGTATTAAAGAGCTCCTTCCTTATTCTTGGCATACATTAACTTGATGCTTGAAAACAAGAACAAAAACAAAGCAGTTAAAGTCAACAACTTCCTCCATATAAGAAATAGGGACATGCAATTTCATAATGAAAAGAGGTTAGTATTTGAATATTAAATTTAGGAAAGTAGGATGGGTTAAACAAATAAGATATTAACTAATATCAGTTATAGTATATAGTGTTGTCACATGGTTCTTTATGCTGGAAAAAATGGTGTTATTATACTGTGTATAAAGCTATAAAATTATAGCATCAGGTTGTTTTCCATCATCGATTATAAGTGTTTGTCTTTTACTTTTTAAGGATGTTGTGTGAGTTTTATGATGGTTTAAATTCATCATCGCAAATTGTAGGTTTGTCTGATGGTGAACAATGTCTATTCCAGTTTCATCGCGATGATGGTATGTTGATTGTTAATAAAACCACTTAGATTTACAACTTTGGTTAGAAATTATACATACAAACCATTAACTTTACTTGTTGGTTGCTAATAAAACCACTTAGTTGGTAATTTTAAAATATTTTTAAATACTGTTTCTTTCCTATAAACATAACCAATTATTATACATAGAAACCATTAACTTTAAATGTTTATTTGTAGTTTACATTTTTACAATTAGATTTAAAATATGAAATATTAATTACAACCATTAACCATTGTTAAAAACAGGAACATAAAAAGTAATGTCAATCAAGTATTTAAAGGCCACTAATTATGCATAGTTTTTTTGAAGAGCTAAGTTCAAATTTTATTTTAAAAATTTATTACAGTTTATTTATACCCACAATTTTCTTAAAAAAATTATTATAGTTAGATTTCTTAAAAGATTTCTTAAAAGATTTCTTAAAGACACCACCCTTAAAAAGACAACCTGATATTTTGTGTAGAATATTTAAGATCAAACTTGATTTCATGATAAAAGACTTAAAGAAAAAGTCAATACTCGGCAAGGTTCAAGCAGGTATGTTATTCTTATACTTTATGCTTCACATATTGTTACATTCATATTGCTATATAATTTACTAGTTTTAGCGAATCCGTATAATACACAAGTTGAAAATATAAAAACAGTATAATTCATAAATGTATCAATATTTCGTATAATTAAGTTACATATTACTACAACAATGAAAAATAAAAGGTTACATTTATAAATTATAAATATTCAAATATTTTTTTAAATAATATAATATATAATTGGCCCATTTAAAATTAAAAATAAAATAAATTATTACTATTAATTGAGTTGCTTAAAATAAAAAACTTGACTAAAATAATATATTAGTTTGGGCGAAAATTTTTTTAAGGAGTAACATGAGAGTGTCATGTGGCATCCTAGTTACTCTTTTATTATATAGTATAGATATAGATTAACATTTAAATATTTTATAAAATTTATCCAATTTACTTTTATTATATGCTTTGCTTATTACATTTTTTATTCAAATTTTAGTTGTATACAGAATAGAGTTCCAGAAACGTAGTTTGCCTCATGCTCACGTATGCCTTTTTATATGCCGATCACAAACTTCACACGATTGAACATATCGATCCATTTATTTCTGACGAAATACCAAACAAATATGATGATTCGGAACTATATTATTTGGTTAGCGAGTTCATGATTCATGGCACATGTGGGTTAGAAAATATGAATTGCCCATGCGATCCATTTATTTCTGCCGAAATACCAAACAAATATGATGATTCGGAACTATATTATTTGGTTAGCGAGTTCATGATTCATGGCACATGTGGGTTAGAAAATATGAATTGCCCATGCGATCCATTTATTTCTGCCGAAATACCAAACAAATATGATGATTCGGAACTATATTATTTGGTTAGCGAGTTCATGATTCATGGCACATGTGGGTTAGAAAATATGAATTGCCCATGCGATCCATTTATTTCTGCCGAAATACCAAACAAATATGATGATTCGGAACTATATTATTTGGTTAGCGAGTTCATGATTCATGGCACATGTGGGTTAGAAAATATGAATTGCCCATGCGATCCATTTATTTCTGCCGAAATACCAAACAAATATGATGATTCGGAACTATATTATTTGGTTAGCGAGTTCATGATTCATGGCACTTGTGGGTTAGAAAATATGAATTGCCCATGCATCAGAAAATGCTCTAAAAACTTCCCCAAAATCTTTCTTGGCCAAACATGCATCGACTCTAATGGTTTTCCGCTTTACAGAAGACGGAATTCTGGTATTTTCATAGAAAAATCTGGGGTCAAATTGGATAACCGAAGTGTGCTCCATACAACAAAATTCTATTAAAAAGATATCAGCCACACATCAATGTGGAGTGGTGTAATCAAGTTGGCTCAATCAAATATTTGTATAAATATATTAACAAGGGTCATGATAGAGCTACTATTTGTTTGGTTCATTCTAATGAAGAAAGTGTGAAAGATTGTTTAATTGATGAAATAAAATAGTACTACAACTGTAGATACATATCTACATGTGAAGCATCCTGGCGTATTTTTGGTTATGATATTCATTATAGGTCTCCTTCGGTTAATTAGGATTTCGTTTCATCTTCGAGGTCAATAATCGGATATATATGATGCAGATGATCATATCAAAAATGTGTTAGAAAAAACTTCTGACTAATACGATGATCACTGAGTGGATGAAGTGCAATAGATATTACTCCTAAGCTCGTAATCTAAATTATGTTGAATTCCCTACAAAGTTTGTGTGGAAGGCGGACACATACACTTAGGTACCAAGAAATAAAGGGTTTTCAATCGATAGAATACACTCAATCTCACCCTCAATTGGAGAAGTCTATTATCTGAGAATTTTTTTAAACAAGGTCAAAGGTCTAAAATCATTTGAGGAAATTAGAATAGTTAATGGTTGTTCATATCCTACATTTAGAGATGCATGTTTTGCACATGGCCTTTTAAATAATGATAGTGAATACATTAAAGCAATCGAGGAAGCCAACATTTCAAGGAGTGGTTACTTATAACTAAGCTTATTTGCAACAATGTTAATGGCTGAAAGTCTTTCTAGGCCTGATTTGTTTGGGAAAGAACATGAAATTACTTGTCAGATGGCATACTGTACAACCAACAGATTATTTTAAAGCATCCAGGTTAACATACTACATAACTTTTATAATAATTTATTCTTATAGAAATAATAATTAATCTCTTTTTATTTTTTTATATTTTGGTGAAAATTTACAGGTTTACTTCTTATTAAAGAACAAATTAAAAACCTTATATTGTATGAGATTGAGAAATTTCTACTACGTAATAATTCCACACTAAGAAGGTTCTCAAGTATGCCTTATCCTAATGATAATTGTATATTTTTCGGAAATAATATTTTGTTAAACGAAGAACTAGGATACAACAGGACATCTTAGCAAATGAGTTTTGTAATCTTTTCACTTCCTTAACAGATGAACAACGCCTTATTTATAAGTAAATCATGACAGTGGTTTGTTCAAATAAAGGTGGCATATTTTTTGTTTATGGTTATGGTGAAACCTAAAAAAATATATCTTTGGATGATGTAATCTGCATTCGTACGCTCTCAAGGAAATATTGTATTAAATGTTGTTTCAAGTGGAATCGCATCTCTTTTACTATTAGGAGGTAGGACTGCACATTCTAGATTCCACATCCCTTTGAACATATTGGAGGATTCTTTTTGTCACATCAAGCCAGATAGTAATCTTGCAAGTCTGCTGAAACAAACATCACTTATTTTATGGGATGAAGCTCCAATGGTACATAAGCACGCATTTGAAACTCTGGATAGATCGTTAAAAGACGTAGTTGGTTTAGTATCTAGAACCTTATGTAATTTACCATTTAGTGGATAGGTAATTGTTTTTTAAGGAGATTTCAGGCAAACACTACCGGTTGTCCCTAATGGTAGTAGACAACAAATTGTTGACGCTTCTCCGAGTTCCTCTTACATTTGGAGAAATTGCAAGCTACTTAGATTGACAAAAAACTTGAGGTTGACTTCCAGTAATAATTTATCTGATATAGAACAAACTCAATTATTAGCACAATAGCTTTTGGACATAGGTAAAGGTATTGTTTGTGGAATGAATGATGGTAAAGCCATTATAGACATCTTCTCATAAAAGTTTCAATCCAATTTCTGAGCTAATCAATTTTGTATATCCTTCTACTTTGGAAAATTATAAACAAACCAATTATTCTCATGAAATGGTAATTCTTGAACCATAGAATGATGTTCTTCATGAAATAATCGGTTGCTTTCACTTTTCCAAGATAGGAGAAGGAATATTTAAGTTCTGATAATATGTCAAACAGAAATGGCGAATTCAAATATAGAAGAAAGCGTATACTCTCCATATGTTATTAATGGAATCAAGCTTGGTGCTTTGCCAAATCATAGCTTCATGTTAAAGGTTGGTGTTTCGGTCATTTTGCTAAAGAACATTGACCAGAAAAGTAGGTTATGTAACGGAACCAGACTACAAGTGATATCACTAGGTAATCGTGTTATAGAAGCGGAGATTATATCTTGTAATAATATTAGAGAACGTACTTTAATTCCTAGAATACCTTTGATACGTACTGACAAAAGAGTACCATTTAAGTTGCAAAGAAGGGAGTTTCCCCTTGCTGTGTGTTTTGCGATAACCATAAACAAAAGTTAAGGTCAATCATTATTAAGAGTTGGTTTGTATTTGAAACAACCTGTTTTCACACAAGGAAAATTATATGTCGTATTGTCAAGAGTTACAGACGAGATGGATTAAAGTTATACTGGATGGTAATATTTCAAGTACAACTTTAAATGTTGTATACAAAGAGATTGTTAGAGATTTGTAAACGTATGTTGCATTTTTTCGTATTTAACTATGCGATGTAATTTATTTCTACACATATATATTTAATTTTCTTTTTTATATAATACAAGCTTAATAATCCTTCCTATTAATTCACATGTTTATATATCATATGGTTTTTTTATAGTAACTAACAATTTATAATTATAATTATTTAAGAATTAATTTTTTCAATCTGTGTAACACACGGATCGTTAGGCTAGTTAGTAATATATATAATGAGGGTAAACTACATCATTATATATATATATATATATATATACACACACACACACAAACACACTAATTATCAACTTTTGTATGCATTTTAAGTTGTACTATGTGTTTTAGTTGGTTGTACCTACTTTTTTTTAATCTTTAACTTTTTGGTTTTAACCTAATACTTTAACATTGTTTACAAATTGGCCCCAATAATTTTACTTTCAATTATACTTTTCATATTTTACAAATTTTTCATTTTATGTTCGGTCTAAATTTTATGAGCTAACACGTCATAACATGTGTGTGTGGTTCAGCGTTTTTACGCTTATTTTTTCACTATTCAACGACCCCTTCACGACACACTAGTCCTAGATCGACTTACTAAATATATGTTTATGTTCCTCTTGCGTCACAACGTGGTTCAACGATTTACGTCTACTTTCCATTCGATTTATTTTTTCGTTTTATGATTTGTTCGATGTTAGTAATCACTCACGGTTGTGTGTCATTAGTGATAATTGGCACGATTTTACGCCTCTAGTTGCAACGCAAGAAGGGGGAGGGGGAGCTTAATACTAGTCTTTATATATAATAAAAGAAAAGGGTTTTGACACTTGTCATCATATTAAACACCCTTTGACACATGTCAAATTTTTAAACAAATATTGTCATTTGTCATAATGTTAAACACTCATTTAAACTCCCAAAATTTCTTTTAATTTGTTTCCCTAAAATAAAAAGTTTCTAAAGTTTGAATTAATATCATTTTTATTTTATATTCAAATAAATGTTAAAATAAAAATCATTATTTGTATTCCTCATAATTTATTTTGATAAAATAAAAAGCAATTTTGTAATATATGTACAATGATTTTAAAGCAAAATTATGGTAAACAGAATCTAAATTTTCAAACATAATGTTAAGAGATTAGTTTTTCATAATTTAATTTTATATACAATCACAATACAACTTAAGTTGTCATGTTTCTTCACATTTGCAACTAAGTTTGTTATAACATTTTATCAATTTTATGTTTTAATAAATTATTGGCTTTTAAGTTATATGTTGTCACATGGCAC
>BJCO01473461.1:0-12373 GCA_018326465.1 Flaveria floridana | reverse complement strand
TAGAATAAAATAATGTATCTTGAAAACATACTAATGTAACTTTGTAACATAACACCTATTATAATTAATTCCATTAAACAGTTTATTAATTATCTCTCAAAAACACAATTTTACTACTTAAAAAGCAGCACTTTATTTTTTGAACTACTAGATGTTACATTAAATCTCATGCGTCGCTTAAACTGCACCACAAATAATATACACCAATTCATCTTAAGCGAGGCTCGAAACTCATTGAAAACTTAATTCACAACTCTTACTCTCTTACTCCAATTTAACATTTTACTTGCATTTCACTCTCGCTTTTAATGTATATCTTACAATATTAGATTTCAAAGTAGTAGTATAATACGATAATTGTACACATCAACCTTGCTGAATACTTGTTGGTCGTAGTATCAATAATCAAATGTATAAGGTTTTCTACTTTTATCCAAGAACTTTTAAGGATTTTACGCTTATGATAGGAGTTTAATTTTATTTTAATATATTTAAGTTATTGTATCCTTTTGAATTCCAATGATTATACTTTCAAATTCGAGATGACCCATGTATGATTTGGTGAGGGTAGTGCCTTAGGAAAGGTATGTGATATGCATAAGTAGGATCAAGGGTGGGACTACGTGTTTGGGAATACACCTTACTCACACTCTATGTATTAATAATGTTTAACTATATGTTTAATTAAAACCAACCAATTATAACTCTTCCAACATTTGTAAACTAGGCAATTATAGGAAATGAAAAGCATTTACTAGAGTGTGTGAGACCTTAATTGTAATAACTTTTTAATAACATTAATATGACGTATATTTATGCCAGTTAGTTCGCCTGACTATATCAATGATTTTTAATCAAACATAATAGAAAGTTTTTAGGTTGGACCATGAAATTTTCTTATTTAAGATGAGTTTCATTTCTAGTGTGATCTCAAGTTCAAGACTACTGGGCGAATTAATCTACGAGCTTTTTTATGGGGACGTGCCAGCTTAGTGTTTTATGATTCCGTACTTAAATAATGAAGATTAGCGGGTGGAACAATAACCCGCTAGTAATCTAATTAGTTGCTTAAGAAAAAAAAAACAAATAGTAAAGTAGCTTAACAACCATTCTAGAAAAAAGAAACTCCTATGGGATGCATCCACTTTTTCAAGAACATCTTTTTCAAAAACAAGTAAATAACTAAATATCTTTTGCTTTTAAGTTTCATCTTATAAAAAAAAAGGTTTCAGGTTGAAAAAAAGAACTTTCTTACATATGATGAGTTTCTCTTAATTATGGTCTCATATTTGAGACTAATGTACGAGCTTTTATTTGATAATATGCCAGTCTAATGTCTCAAGATATAGTATTTTAATAATAAAGATGATATGATAAGTCAATAACTCCTTAACGATCCACTTAGCCAATAAAAATAAAATATAAAAATATATGATCACAACTCACGTGCTAACCATGGGTAAATTCGCCAAAGCATAAACTCAACGAAAGCCCAACAAAACCCAAATCCCAATCTATCAAATACCTCAACAAAGGATTCACTTCATCATCTCTACCAAAACCTTATCTCTCTTCTTATCCTTCAATTCACACACTTTATCATAAACCCTAATCCCCAATTTTGCATCCTTTCTTGTTCAATTCCACACACAACATCCGTTGAACAACTTCAGAGCCCATGGATTCAAAGGAAGCTGCATCTCTATCAGGTTTTGATTCTGTTTCCTCTGATAAAACTGAAACTGTTAGCGACGTTAATGGTGTTAATTCTGTTGGTAAAGTTGATAATAGTAAGGATAGTAGTGGGTTGAATGGTGGTGGTTCTGATGATGAGAACGAGGGTTTTGCTAGTGGTCAAGAGGAGGCTTTTGAGACTGTTGTCGATGACAATTTAGTGGTTGATAAAAAAACCCTAGAGAGTGTTGATGATGGTGGGGATAATGGTGAGACGTTTTCGGAGCCTTCGGAATTCACCGTTTCGAAGGTTGATGAGGTTGGTGGTGGTACTGATGATGCCCAAAAGGATGATTTAGGGTTTGTTGAGAAGCCTGAATTGGGGGATAATTCGAATGAGGTTGTGAAAGATGATGTTAGTGGGAAGAAGGAAGATGTAGTTGATGAAACTGTATTGAAGAGTGAAGAAGTGAAATCTGGAGGTGAAAAGGAGGTGGTTGTAGAGAATGGTGTTACGACTACTGCAGTAGGGGATGCGGTTGTGGAAGAGATAAAGGTTGATGAGCCTGCGCCGGGTGTGGCTGTGGTTACGAATACGGAAGAGGTGGAGGTTGAAGATGATGATGATGATGAAGATGATGTGTTGTTGGTTGGTGGGGATGATGAAAGCAATCCTGTTGTTGAAACAGATGATGTTGCAGATGATGTGAAGGTGACCAATGAAGGTGATTCTGTTGTGGATGCTAGAGATGTTGATTTGCCTGTTGTTGATAAGGTTGATGACGAAAAACCTGAGTTAGAATCTGTTGATGCAAAAGATGTTAATGTGTCCCCTGAAGGTGATTCCGTTGTGGAAGCTGTAGATGTTGATGTGCCTGCGGTGGTTACTAAGACTGATGATGAAACACCTATTGATGCAAAGGATGTGAAGGAGACCCCTGAAGGTGATGCTGTTGTGGAAGCTGTAGATGTTGAATTGCCGCTACCTGGAGTGGCGGGGGTGGCGGTAGTTACAAAGAAGGAAGAAGATGGCGGTGCTGTGGTGACGAATGATGAGTCTGTATCGTCTGAGAAGATGAGTCCTGTGTTAGAGGAAGTGGTGGATAAGGAGGTTGTGGGAGTAACTGACAGCAAGTTTTCACCTTTGGATGATGAAGATGTAGAGAAGGAAGTTGATTATGCAGGTGAAGATAACGGGCCAGTGGCGGTTAAGGCTGATTCGAATGATGTAGAAGATGTTTCTGTGGTTGGTTTGGAGGGAGATGCAGCTCAGAAAACAGAAGTTTTGACCAAAGATATGCCTGATGATGCAGATAAAGAGGTGGAAAACGGGCCGGCTGACAAATTTGTTTTAGAAGAATCTGCAGAAAAAGATGATGCTGATGCACCGGGCTACACGAATGGCGCCCCTTCAGATGAAGAGGACACAGATGGGGCAGTATTTGAAAGCTCAGAAGCTGCTAAACAGTTCATGGAGGAGTTAGAAAGTGGTGGTGGAGAGAGTTCTCAAGATCGTTCACAAATGGACGGTCAAATAGTCACTGATTCAGATGAAGATGATGACGAAGAAGACGGGAAAGAGCTCTTTGATTCAGCCGCTTTAGCCGCCCTTCTGAAAGCAGCGGCTGATGGTGGTTCAGAAGGCGGCAACATTACATTCTCTTCAGAAGATGGTTCAAGACTTTTCACAGTTGAACGCCCTGCAGGGTTAGGGCCTTCACTCCAGGCCATGAGAGCCGCCCCGAGACCACCTCGTGCCAACATTTTTAACCCCTCGAGTCTCATGAGTGCTAGTGAAACTGAGCCCAATTTAAGTGAAGAAGAAAGGAAGAAACTGGAGAAACTACAAGCCATCAGGGTGAAGTTTTTAAGGCTTGTTCAAAGATTAGGGCTTTCACCAGATGAATCAGTAGCTGCACAGGTTCTTTACAGGCTGGCACTCATTGCGGGTCGACAAACGGGTCAATCTTTTAGCCTTGATGCTGCTAAAAGGAAAGCTATGGAGCTTGAAGCTGAGGGGAATACTGACCTTGACTTCTCTGTCAATATTTTGGTCATTGGTAAAGCTGGGGTGGGTAAAAGTGCTACTATAAACTCCATTTTTGGAGAAGAAAAAACCCCGGTTGGCGCTTTTCAGACCGCCACTGGTTCAGTGAAGGAGATAACTGGTGTGGTGGCTGGTGTTACTGTTCGGGTTTATGACACGCCCGGGCTTCGGGCCTCTGTCATGGAACAAGGGTTTAACAGGAGTGTACTTGCATCAGCTAAAAAGTTCACAAAGAAAAACCCACCAGATATTGTTCTTTATGTAGACCGTTTGGATGCCCAGACCCGAGATCATAACGATATCCCTTTACTGAAAACCATCTCCAGCTCACTGGGTTCAGCCATCTGGCGAAGCGCGATTGTTACTTTTACTCATGGCGCGTCGGCTCCACCAGAGGGGTCGAATGGGACACCTTTGAGTTATGAAATGTTTGTGACCCAAAGGTCACATGTGGTTCAACAAGCCATTGGTCAAGCGGTTGGTGATCTTAGGATGATGAGCCCGGGTTTGATGAACCCAGTTTCGTTGGTTGAGAATCATCAGTCTTGTCGTAAGAATCGTGAAGGTCAAAAGGTGCTTCCGAATGGGCAAACGTGGCGCCCGCAGCTACTTATGTTGTGTTACTCGATGAAGATCCTAGCCGAAGCGAATTCTTTGACTAAACCACAAGACCCGTTTGACAGCCGAAAGCTTTTTGGCTTCCGTGTGCGGTCTCCACCACTGCCATACATGTTGTCCTCAATGTTACAGTCACGGGCTCACCCGAAGCTGTCGGCTGATCAGGGTGGCGATGGCGGTGATTCAGATGTTGACCTGGCGGAGTTGACCGATTCTGATAACGAAGATGAAGACGAGTATGACCAGCTCCCGCCATTCAAACCATTGAAAAGATCTCAACTTGCAAAGCTTACTAGAGAGCAGAAGAAAGCTTACTTTGATGAATATGATTACAGAGTGAAGCTTTTGCAGAAGAAACAATGGAAAGAAGAAGTAAAAAGAATGAAAGAACTCAAAAAGAAAGGACCCGATGGGTTGATCGGTCAAACTTACCAGGAAGAAGAAGGTGAAGGGGACGCACCGGCACCCGTGGCTGTCCCGTTACCCGACATGGCGTTACCACCGTCTTTCGACAGTGATAACCCCGCCTACAGGTTCCGGTTCCTGGAGCCCACTTCACAGTTTTTGGCTCGGCCCGTTCTTGATACCCATGGTTGGGACCATGACTGTGGTTATGATGGAGTCAATGTCGAACAAACCTTAGCAATCGCCAACCGGTTTCCAGCTGCGGTTTCTGTTCAAGTGACTAAAGATAAGAAAGACTTCAGCATCAATATGGATTCATCAGTTGCCGCTAAACACGGGGAGAACATATCTACTATGGCTGGTTTTGACATTCAACCGATCGGGAAACAGCTCGCTTACATAGTCAGAGGCGAGACCAAATTCAAGAACTTGAAGAAGAACAAAACTGCAGCTGGTATCTCCGTCACGTTTCTTGGTGAAAACATTGTAACGGGGCTAAAAGTCGAGGATCAAATTGCACTTGGAAGACAGTACTCCATCATCGGGAGTGCTGGCACAGTTCGGTTCCAATCAGACTCAGCTTATGGAGCCAACATCGAGGTCCAAAGGCGTGAGCTGGATTACCCGATTGGTCAAATCCAGTCAACAATCGGGCTATCGATCATAAAATGGAGGGGTGATTTGGCACTCGGGTTCAACAGTTTGGCCCAGTTTTCAGCTGGGAGGAACTCTAAAGTGGCGGTTCGGGCTGGGATCAATAACAAAATGAGCGGACAGATCACGGTGAAAACGAGCAGCTCGGAGTATCTTTCACTCGCACTTGCAGCAGTTATTCCTTCGGTTATTTCGGCATACAAGAAGTTGAGGTCTGGTGTTGGTGAAGGTGACAAGTACTCTCCGTATTAAGCAGGCTTTTATGGTCAGTTTTATCTGGTATTTTTAAGATATTGTTTTTGGCTTTATTGAATAATAATATGTTTAATTTGGTTTATTCAGAAATCAAGCAGTTGAAAACTTTTGTTAACTGTTGAATTTTGTGCAATCAACTCTCTATGAAGATGATGAGATGAAATGATGAGGGAATACTATATTTGAAATGTTTTTGGTCATTGTTTACTGATCCATTTTTATATCAATATATAGATTATGGTTTTGTTTTATATCTAACGAGTCAAATAAAAAGAAAGTTCAAGTCTAAAAGAAAACGGGTCAAATGTGTTGAAAGTTTAAAACGTGACCGTTATGGTGGTTTGGGTGTGAGTTGCATAGATAACATGCAATCGGCTAGGGCGCACAACATTTGGTTTGGTTTAAGTTTACGATTTAGCTATTTGGTGATGTATCTTGGTCGTGTCTCGACTGTAAACGAAGTGTGGTGAATGAACCATGTGTGTTTGTTTTCTTTAACGTTTAAGATACACTCTCTCACTCTTATACTCTGTTCAAATTCAGTAGGGTTGGTTCGATCGGATGTAAAAAAAAATCTCTAGTCGAGCACTCATGCTTCAAGAGATTGTGTAATCTTGAACTTTTGCTTAACACTTTATCCTAAGGTTTTAGTTGTATAGAGTACAAATAAAATCTGAAATAAGAAACACAATAACTAAAAGATATTATGACTTCTATAAAATCACACAATTGAATTTAGAAAGGGTGTATAACACCCTAAATATTTATACAGGTTGTATAGCCTCATATGCGTCATCATATAGTGGGATCGTATAGCCTTATAAGAGACGTATAACCTTTCTGACAGCCTCCTGAATTTTTTCTCGTAATTAGTGTCGAAATTTGCTATATGCGTCGTATAACTCTATATGTGTCGTATAGCCCTATATGTGTCGTATAGCCCTATATGTGTCGTATAGGGGGGTCGTATAGGGTTATATGGGGCGTATAGTTCTCTGACAACCCTCTTGAATTTTTCTCGTTTTCAGTGTATTTGGCATATACGCTACGTATGAACCCACACGATGTATAGAGGGGTTTCGATTTATCCGGGTGGGTGTCTTTATACTAGAACTATTAGAAATCATGACTAGTGTTGGAACAAAATTGAATCCACATTAAATGTTCGGACGAGGTAAGGAGGTACCATATGTGACATCATTCAAAAGAATAATACATTAATACTACATAAATTCAATAAAATATTGTTATATAGTTATAATCTACATAAATATAAAGACGTATTAAAAATATAATAATTACTAAAAAATGATGATAATTTATTGTAGTTTGTTATACTTATTTATCTACTTTCAGTATACTTAAAAGGGTAAATATAATAATTACTATATTTATTTAAATCCTATTAAAATATAATGCCTTTTTTTATTAACATTAAATTTTAGTTTGTTGTACTTATTTATTAATTGTTTATTTCTTTTATAATATTACTTAGAAGAACTATAATTTGTTATATTTATGAAAATTATATTAAAAATCCATTATATTATTACAAAGTGAGACTTGATTAAAAAAACTATAAAGATTGTTGTATGGACATTTTTATTATTGTGTGTTAAGCAGTAGGTCTTTTGGGCATTTGGATTCGGAAGTTAAGAGCACAGGGCAAAGCAAAGGGCAGAGCTTCCCTAGCCAATACCATGAAATAAAGTCGACGGCGTTGTTACCGCACGACGTAGGGGGTTGTCGCGCCCTCACGACTGGTGCGCCCTCCCACCCTTAGATATGTTTGTGGAGCTTTATAGTTGTTAGCAGTATGGACACTCTAAGCACAAATCCAAATATATGTGAGTGCATATATTCTTACACTCATACGGGTTGTTGTGTTGACAATAACCATTTATATTTCTCGTTAAATCTGTCCCTTAATGGTGAATAAAAACCCAAAAACAAGGTTTGGTTATTTGAACACCTTATTATTTTAAATCAACACCTCAAATTTTCTATACGGGTCGTATAGCCCCATACGCGTTGTATAGGGGGGCCGTATAGCCCTATACGGGGGCGTATAACCCCTCTGACAACCCTTGAAATTTTTCCTTGTAGTCAGTGTCGAAATATGCTATACGCGTCGTATAGTCATATATGTGTCGTATAGGGGGGGTTGACGGGTCGTATAAGCCATATGAGACGTATAGCTCTCTAACACCCCTCTAAATTTTCCTCGTTTTCAGTGTATTTCCCGGTCAAAGCCGTGAAAGCAAGATAGGGTGAACACATATGTATCGTAATACGGTATGAGTATTCGATTCTATACGCCGTATATGAACCCATACGTGACGTATAAAATATACGGCGTATAAAAGAGTGTCAATTTATCTGGATGAATATTCAAATATTAATACCCAAAAACAATCTTAAAAATTTGAAGGTGCATGAGTTTCAGGTTCAATCAATGAATTAATGTCATGTCTCAATATATGTCCTCTGCTCTATCACTAGCCACATGCTAAACTATAAAGTCTTGTCAGTTGTTAATATATGTCCTTTAGTCCTTTACTCTATAAACAAGATTTGATAAACATTCAAAACATAATAGTATAAGTTACACTATTGTTTATAACATATATCTTTTATCGATTCTTTAACATCTTACTTCATAAAAAATTTTAGGTGGTTCTACTTGGATTTCATTTGATGCAACTAATGATTTTTAACATCATTTTATTTAAAAGTAACTGTATAAAAACTTATTAGAGCATTTATACTAGATTTTTCATCCCCATCCCTATCTCTATATCTACAATAAAAATACTATTTTTTTACTCTCTTTTTTAATTAAATAATATTTTTTTATATCTCTATAATAATCTTTTCTTTCTCCTCCACTCACAATCATTTTTATAGATATTAAAAAATTATGACAGTTATACATTATTTCTCCAAATATGATGAATCACGATACAATCCTCATAAATTTTCGCTCTCTTTCACTTACAACCACTCACAATCATCCTTATAATATAAGGGAAACACTCACATCCAAAATAAGAAATCTACTGTGAATGCTCTTAGATATGTATCCTGTTTTACAAGTACTCTGAATGCTCTTAGATACGTATCCCGTTTTACAAGTACTATGAACAATATAATTTTACAATGATTATATTATTCTATTGGGGCTATTTATGTATTAGTTACCGTAGTTGCACTGATTCAGTATGTATCAGTAGCTTATAAGTTATTAATATAAATTAATGTAATCATATTCAATAGACGATATATTTTTCTGGCTACTTGTTGAAGTTTTTACTTCACAAATCGGATCTTACACAAATAAAAATTTGATAATAATAATAATAATAATCCTAAAGTAATTATTGTCATAATCTAAACAACTTGTTTTCTAATGCTGAACTAGTTTTTAAACCCGCCACGTGTTGCGGCGACGCAATTCGCGGTGTGATAAAGTATAAACTACAATCGACCCAACTTGTTTCCGAGCTAAATTTACGTCGAAAAGTAAAGTTTGAATTTATACCGTCGAATGAAAACATATTATATTTTACGCAATTCCAAGATGTAACATCAAACAACTCAAAACGTACATAAAAATAAGCACGTGCTGCGGTCATATGTGACATCATAAAGTGTAGAGAGCAATCGCTCAGACTCGTTCCAAAATAAAATTTTTTATCGAAATGTAAATTAACTCGAATTTATACCGTCAAATGAAAACATATTATATTTGACATGACTTATGTTCAAACAAAATTCACGTTCAAATGTAGACCAACTCATAACAAATTTTTAAACAAACTTAAAAATGTTTTGTATTTAACTCAGCTTATTTTCAAACATATACTTTATCAAAATTATCCGTATTACTTTCAATAGGTAATACTACTTTTTAATCCATCAAAACTACCCTTATTACTTTCATCAATACAGTGGTTAACGATACTTTATAATCCAACGACCTATAAATTATTATTGAATAACTATCCATTACGTTTATGTTTTAATAGGAAACGGATACAAGATGGCACACAGGAATGAGGAAACGGATACAAGGTGGAGAAAGGGAAAACGGATACAAGATGGCACACAGGAATGACGAAACGACAGCAAAGCCGGAGCGACCACCGTCTCCGCCGTCTCTGGCACCATCAAATGCCGAATGCCCCTTTGTCTCTCTACAATTTCTCTGTCTATATTGGTCTATCTCTCTCTACAATCTCTCTATTTATACATAAATACAAATAATAAGGACCAAAATGCAAAACATGATTTACTATGTAGTCAAAACCAAAATCCAAAAAATATACTATTCATTCCTCTTCCTTTATAAATATACTAGGTTAGTATTCCGTGTATTATACGGTTTGAATAAATAAAATAATAAAAAATTAATAATAAAAAATTATGAATTATAAAATAATGTTTGAATATAAAATATGATTATAAATCCATATGAATAGCTATTGCAAGTAAATAAACAATAGATATGTTATAGATAGATAGATAGATATCTAGAAACTCATTTATTAAATGGATTATAGTTAGTAATAAACACGAAAAGTTATAGTAAGATATTTTAATATAAGACATGTATAAAATTATATATACGTACTTGTTCAAGAGATAAAACAATTATACTATTTTAACTCTATTATCTAAATAGTTTTCATTTTTAAATATTTGTTTAAGATTTTCTTATAAAAATTTATTTTATAAAAATCTTGTTTATTAAAAACTCAAGTTTCTAATTATTTTGATTGTTTTAATAAACTACTTTTAGAAAATTCTATATTTTTTACAATTATTTTAAAAAATGACTGATTTAAAATATTTTGTTTCAAAAGGTTCAATGTTTTAGAAAATATATGAATTTTAATTTTTTTAATAAAATTTATTTTTAAAAACATAGTTTGATTTTTAAAAAAAAAATTAGATGATAGAGAAAAATGTATCAATTTACCAAATTAATTTTTATGAAGAGAGAAAAATTGTTTGAGTGTTTAAATTATTTTAATAACTTTTTGGAGGGAAAATAAAGTGAGGATGTTTTGAAGAATGAAAAGTGTTAAAATTATGGTTTAAGAAGATGACAAATGACAAAATAAACCTTCTTTTATTACTATTTATAGATAGGGTAATGTCAATCTACTTCTAACCATACCATAATTAAATTAAACTAACTCGTTTTAAATAGAGACTCGATCCCTTGATCTCAAATGGAGCTACACTCCTACACCACTCTAACTATAGTTTTATCATTGAATCCAATCCCACTTAAATATTTAAAACATATATGTAATATGTGCCCTCTTTAACAAAATTAAAGATTTAGAGTAGGGATCCTAAGAAAACCATATTATTTTGTAAAAACTAGAGAAGACCAATTAAACCGGTCATATAATGTATAGATTTTTTATCACCACCATGTATATATGTGTGTATGTGTATATAAATAAGGCTATGAGTCAAATGAAACCGCAACATAATTTAACATATATGTCACACGTAGGTTACATATACGTAACCATTTTTCATTTCCCATAATGTTACGTATACTTAAGAATCTTCATTCTCGTATTTATGTTCAACATATATGTAACAAATATTTAAATAACATTTAAACAACTAAATGAACAAAAAAATTGTAAATTATGCTATTAGTTTCCGTGATTTTCTTTAGTTTTTGCATAACTACAGGTTTTCTCAGGAATCTTTCCATAAGGATTTAAATCTACCATTAAGTTTTTATTCTTTATTTAAATTATGAACATAACCATTCGAAACTTAAAACTCATAAATACAAGCTTTCATTTCAACTAAAGTGTAAATTGCCATTCTTGTAGAAATTGAAACGTGATGTGCATATCAAGTACCATCTAAAAGAATTTGTAGAAAGATAAGGCTGATTTAATATGTTTTAAATTATACACCTTTTATACGAATTAATCTTCCGTTAAGATGTATTACCTATGAAAACATGTGATTTGTGTCAAAAGACTGCAAATAAGGATTGCTTATGCTCACAAAAGTAAAAGAAAAGCCTAACACAAATCTTTTTAGGAAAAAGTAAAGAAATATGAAAGAATTAGAACAACCAACTACGACAATATTTTGGTGCTGTTTGTTTTTTTTACTGCAGTCTGCGGACCACATCTGCAGACATCTGCAGTAGAAGAGGTGGACAAAATGTCTTCAGTCTGCCAAAAAAATACTGTTTATTTTTTAACATCTGCAGACTGTTAATATTAGAAATGAAACAAAATCTTAAACCAAATAATATAAACCACAAATCAACTAAAACCTTAAACCAAAACACAAATTATACTTAGGGTTTCAACATAGATGATGGTGGATTCACTGGTGGCGGGTGGGCCTGTCACACCCTCAATTTCCACAAACGGGGTTTTACCGTTAGGCGTGTGACATACCAGGATCTCAGACACGGTCATATCAAACGACACTATATGAATTTAAAAATAAACGTTTGACTTAAATCAGAGTGACATAAATGAAATAAACATCAGTGCGGAAGCGAATAAACGAAATGTAAACCAATAATGAAAGTTAAAAGTGCTAATTCAAAACAAAATGTCCAATGCAAGTAAATGAGTTTGATGATGCATGTCCTGAGTGCGTTCCTTAATCGTGCATCATGAGCTTAAGCGTTCCTGTTACCTGAGAAAACATGCTAAAGTGTGT
>BJCO01473460.1:0-11989 GCA_018326465.1 Flaveria floridana | reverse complement strand
TGCGTATATGTATATGTATACCATAAGTTAAACCTATTGGTTATCTATGTCACTATAAACTTAAATGTGCATACGTAAATTAAGTACCAAAGCAAACACAACCCAACCTAAACATCACAACACAAGTAACATTTAAACATCAAAAGAACTTAACAACAAAACAAATTAAATCCTAAAGCACCTAAAGCTTTGTGTTTATGCTTAGTTAATTGATACCTCTCGATTAAAACCACAATCACCAAAACCGCCATACAAGGAACTAAACAAGATCATCATCATTACAAAAGTTAAGGTGGCAAGCTCTAAGGCAACCTCAACACCAAAACACCACCTCACTTGCCACCTACACCTTCATCTTGACTAAGCAACTTTGCTTTCCCACCATAGTTTCCATCAAACCGCCTCCAAAGTCTCAGTTATTTGAAGCCTTCAACCGGGAATCATTCCAACACAACCCAAACCGCATACCATCACCTATTGTCTCTCTTCTCTCAGCTCTCATATAACAAACAACAACCGCCACTTCCACACCCTTTGAACCTTTAGTTTGATCACAAGAACCACCACCTCTCGGGGTGTAAGTCACAACCAACAAACAACCATCACCCGTCCACTTCTCGGCCTCATACAATCACCACCTGTAACCATAACCATCAACACTATCACCTCCCGTAACCATCACTACACCCTTCACCTCTCGGATTCCCCCGCCCAGCCATCAACAACCGTAGCCATCATCACCATCACTACCCATAGCTATCATCACCACCTTGCTCTCTACCTCTCGGTTCTACAAAGCCAAACAAGCAACTGGTTAGTAGCTGCCTGGATTCCCATAGTAATCACAACACAAAAGGTTCTAAAACTCTAAACCTTAATTAGTTTTGTATATCAATGTGTATATATGTACATGTATGTACTTAACCAACCCATATGGTTAAAAACATTAACCTCCCTTGTACATATGAATATATCAAATGATTTTTCTTAAGAAGCAGAATAAATGGCAACTAGAATTGTGGAAACAAACATTTCCTCAAATTTTATAAAATTATGTAAAGTTGTTTAAATTGTAAATAAACCAATAAATATAATTAAATTTAGGAAAATTCTGAGAAATTCACAGAATGATCCTTTTGAAGTATAAAGGTCTCTGAAATTATTTCAGAATTTATTCCCCTAGTATAATTTAGATATGAATTTTTATGTATTCTGTAGTAGAAAAATCTAAATAAATACTTAAATTACATAATAAATTCTGACAAAATCGTGGATGTAATATTAAATTTGAATCTACAGAATATATAAAAGTCATAATTTTTGGAGTTATATAACTATTTTTTCTCAATATTAAGATTATTGTGAAATTTACAGAAACTAATCTGCTACGAGTTGGACCTTGATATATTTATATGATGTTCTATTTTATATATGAAACTTTTTATAAAATTTAAGAATTTATGGACTACAGAAGATATTTTTAATAAACTTTGGGAATATTATAAAAATTACAGAAAATAGTCTGTTAGGAATTAGATGTTATAAAATTTATGGGATGTTACTAACTGTTGAAATAACATTCTACAAATTTTTGGTGATTTTTGGATAATCGTAGGTAATTCTGGTGATTTATGGAGACTTTGGACTAATTATAAGTAATTATGTATAATAAACTAATTGTTGGGAATTTTGTGTTAACATCATTTGACTACCTTACAGCTGAACTCTCAAAAGTTAATTAAATCTGAGGTTCTAAAAATTTTAAAGAAAATTTTGTCTGATATTGTGAATTATTTTATAGGTTCAAATTTGGAGACACGGTGAGATTCATAGCCCCATTTTGGCCACTTGGTATTCATAAAGTTTTTGAGGGAAAAAGCATACTAATTATGTTGATGTATTATTTTGAAAATATTTTGATATTTACTGTCATTTGCGATACAACCATTAATTCGAATGAGGAACCGTCTGATAATATTAGTAGCGCTACTTAGAAGAATATTGCACCAACATGATGAGTGTTCCTTCTATTTTCCTGCACCTAACCGAATGAGGGTTTAAATGTAATATTATTTGATTTTTGTGAATTATTTTGTGACAGTATGATTATGTGTGTGAACAGGTTTGGTTGTAATTGGTACATCAACAAAACATTTTGTTTAGATATAAATCTATGTTCTCACCAACTTTTTGTTGACTGGTTTAAGTATGCTTTTTCAGGAAACAATGAGTAATTACTTTGATTTTAGCTTCGAAGTGCATAATGGTTGGGGAGAAGTGGTTGTAAGAGTGTGTGTCACACTAACGGTCAACATCGTTGACGGTAGTGTGTATGTTGACGCACACTTCCGTCGGTTCTAAAGGCATGCAATAGTCAAGTTGTAGAAAATTACATCTAATTTTAAAAAACTATGTACAAAGATGTAATTCCGAATATTATTAATAAAAGGATGTCCTATGTTATGATTTTATGTATGTATGTTTATTGTGTTTACTTCGCTATAATTAATCTACTCTGATAAATCAAGTCACACCCCACCCGCATCTTTCACGCTTCCGCCGGGATGTGACAAAAAGTATGAAAAATATTATTTAACTGAAAATAAAAGAAAAAAATTAGTAATATATAGTGTAATTATAAGTATGAGAATGAGGATGGATTATGAGTGCTATTAAGGGATGATCTGATTTGGGTGTGGAATTTTTAAAGTGATTTGCTTAGATTTGATTTAAACTTGAATTTAACAAATATGGAATTGAAGGAAAAAGTTATTTTAGATGGTACAACAAAAAATTGAAAAAAAAGCTCAGAGAAAACAAAGATATATAAAATGAAAAACAAAAACTACTTGGAAACGAAAACAATAAAAAACTCGGAACTAAATACTTGAATTGTTTAGTATATATAAACTAAGTAAATAAAACAAACTAATTAAAGTTTGATTAGATGAAATTTTTTAAGGTTTACATTACACCCAAAAAAACCAATACCACCTGAGATATAAAAATACAAAAATTCTCATAATACGCAGGGACGGTCCTGAGTATTTTGATGCTCTGGATGACCGGAAAAAAAGTCCCTAGACCAATGGCTAATCCAACATTTTTTATCAGGGGGAGCAATGGGTCGACTAAAAATGGACCGGTCAAACACGGCGGCGGCGGCGGCGGCGATTACATAAAAATAATAATAATATCTAAAAATATCTAAAATAATTTTTGTTATATATGATAGAACAAATTACATATATATTAATTAGGAAAGTGTTAAAATACAAAGTATTTTAAAACTAAAAAGTATAAAATAGATTAAGATGTTAACACCTCTACTTTTAATCAAATTAGGTTAATGGCAAAATTGATAATTTTCCCCCTTCTTAAGATACATCCTTTTTTTAAAAAAAATTCATAACTTTTACATACGATATTATTATTTTTAAAAAGATCACACCATAAAAACGATAATTTTTTAATCTTTAATATGTGTATAGTGTTAATATTAAAACAAACAAAGTTTTTTTTCACGTTTTTTAAACTTATTGTGTAATTTCGTCAGGTCATTATTTAATTTTTTAAATTAATGAGAATTACACAATTATCTGATAAGAAATACATAATATACTTAAAACATAAAAAATTTACAATTCTCATTGTTATATTATTAAAAAAATCATCATTTTAAAAAATATAAAGCATAACACAATGATTAACATTAGACATCATAAGTAACACATACAATAACCAATACTGGACTTGATGATTAGCAATAAACATGTACAATAAGTTGTTTGATGATTATTAGAAAATTATCTAATTAGCATTACACAATAAACTGAAAAACACTTAAAAATTACATTTTCAGTATTATGTTATTTAAAAATCACCATTTTAAAAATCACAACACATAATACAATAGTCAACATTATACACAATGGGTAATAAAATGACCAACACTAGACTCGATAATTAGCAATAGAAATAATGAACTGCTTGATGATGATTACAAAATGACCTAATCAGTATTACACAATAAAGTGAAAGAACATAAAAAATTTATATTTTCAACATTGTGTTATTTGAAAATCAGCATTTAAAAAAACACAATGAATAGCACAATAGTCAACATTAGACTCAATTGGTAAGACAATGACAAACACTAGACTCGATTATTAGCAATAAACACAATGAGCTGTTTAATGAGAATTACAAAATGACCTAATCAGGGTTACATGATAAACTGGAAAAAATGTAAAAAAATAATTACATTTTTAGCATTGTGTTATTTGAAAATTATCATTTTAAAAAACATAATTCATAACATAATAGGTAACATTAGACACAATGGATAACACAATGACCAACACTAGACTCGACAACTAGCAATAGACATAATAAGATATTTGACGAGAATTACAAAATAACCTGAACAGGATTGCACAATAAATTGGAAAAAAACATAAAAAAATTTATATTTTTAGCATTATTTTATTTGAAAATCACCATTTTTAAAAAGACAATTATTAACATTAAACACAATGGGTAGCACGATAACTAACACTAGACTAGATAATTAACAATATACACAATTAGTTGGTTAATAAGAATTACACAATTACTCAATCAAGATTACACAATAAACTGGAAAACGTAACAAAATTACATTTTTATCATTGTATTATTTGAAAATCATCGTTTTTAAAAAGACAATGCATAAGAAAATGATCAACATTAGGCACAGTGAGATTTGATTAATATTACATAATTACCTGATATACACAATTAGCTGATAAATATCACATAATAAGCCGACGAATATTACACAATTAGCAGAAATAACATTTAAAAAAACTTCGTTTTTTATGTATCAAAATTATAGGTCTTTCAAAGATTAAAAATACTTATTTTAATGGTGTAATTTAAAAAAATTATATTGTATGCAAAGTTATGAACGTTTAAAAAAAGGTGGAACTTGAAAATGTGGTTAATACCAAAATACCCTTGGTATATCACTTAAAGTTTTATTATTTATCATTATGTTATCAAATTTTATTAACCCTTAAATTTAAGATTTAATAGATGATAATCATTTTCACTATTTTTAGTTTTTTCTTTATTTTTACAATAACCCTACCCTATTAATTATTGTCTATGCATATCTTTTAAAACCGAGAATTACATCACCTCAAGATTGCTAATTTTCTTTTCAATTTTTGACATAGCCCCTAATATAATATTAATAAAAAATAAACAACTAACATAAACAAAGAAGTTATTTCAATAATAGTTTTAACTTGGTTAAACATCTAAATGCAAAAAGTGAAATCAAATAATAAAAATCTATTCATATAAAACAAAACATAAGAATTAAATTAAATGATAAAATAATTATTTAAACAAAATGAAATAAAAAGTTAAACACGTTTAATGCAAATGGAAAGCATTACTTGTTATTTGTAAACAAACTTTGTAGATGCAAACTATGATATTAGTACCCGTGGTTTGGTAGTTATAAAGAATTTCATCCAATGTTTTAAAAACACTCATTTTAACCACTTTGGTTTGAATATTGTCAGAATTAACTACGTTACATTAAAGGCGTCTAAATTTTTAGTTAATTTTTGTGAAAAAAGATAAAAATACCCTTAATATAATATATTTTAATAATCCCTACCCTCACCCTCAACTCTTCCCCATCTCTTCCCTTAAAACCAAAACCACCATATCATCACCATCTCCATCAAACGATCACCATCTCCATCAAACGATCACCATCTCCATCAGACCACCACCACCTTAACTCCAACCTAAACAACCCCCGCTGTCATCACACCACCACTACCCCCCATGTCCGCAACCACCATATCCACTACTCTCTTCTCTTCTTTCTTTTCTCTCTCTCTCTCTCTCTCTCTCTCTCTCTCTCTCTCTCTTTCTCCCTTACTCTCTCATTCTCTCACATTCTCTATGATGGAGGTGGTTCAAATCTGTTCCATCTCAACTTTGGCCAACAACCCCACACCACCATCGCCACCCTCTCTCATTAAACAACAGCACCACCACCATTCTACAAAATCATCTCATATTTATATGTTTGGTAAAAATGGGAGGATGAAGGTTTTAGGTGCCGTTGACAATTGCTATGATCGAGGTTTGGCCGTCGATATTGGGCGAGGAAGGTGACGATGTGTTCTGGTCAAAGAGGAAATGGGTAGGGTTTATGTAAGGCCCCGTTCCCGGAACGCTTACAGCTGGTCGATCATCGCACGAAAACCTACATTTTCATTTATCTTATATATATATTGCAGCGGAAACATTCAAAATGACATCTGCACTTTCCCCCGAAAGTCAGTACTTTAACTATGCTCCTCCTCGGGTACAACAGCCCTATTTAGGCGTATGGACACCCTTCAGTAGCACGGCCTTCATGCGATTGAACATCATGCTATTAGACCCATGCGGATGAACACCAATACGGATGAACGCCCAATCGTGCGAATGGACCTCATGCGATTGAACTCTATGCAAATGGACCTTATGCGAATGGACCTCATGCGGATGGACTTAATACGGATGAGTACCTATGTGACTGGGCTCTCAGTCGCATGACTCCCCATGCGACTGACCCTCTAGTCGTGCGACTAAACCTCAATCGTGCGATTGAACCTCAATCGCACTCCAGTCGGCCGAATGGCCTCCAATCGGTCGCCTAGCCCTAACTGATGCAGAATGCAGTTCATCCCGAACCCAATCTGCCATTTTCGACCTCCAAGCTCATCCAAACCCATTCTAAGCCCAAATAAACCATCCTAAACCTTAGGAATGCATACTACAACATCATTCAAGCACACACAAGCTCGAAAACATACCCTAAACGCATCACACACGAACACACCCAAATGGGTCAAACACACACACATACAAAAAAGGGTTTACTATGTGTTCCAGCACCAAATCAGTTGAAAACGAGTAAAATAGGGGTCCTAGAACTCACACAAACTACAAGAAGAAGAAGAGCTTCGTCTAGACCCGCTACACGACGATTTTGCACGCTCGAATCCACTCGAACCAACCTTTTTCTCTTCTCTTCTCCCTTTTCTCTTCTCTTTCTCTCTATGGCTGAAATATGTGGGTGTGGGGAGAGGGCAAGGTTCAAATACCCCCCACTTACCTGACTTTCTCACGTTGGCGAGTTTGGTCCCCCGACTTTGGACTTTATTTCTTTTTCTTCCTTCGTCGGCTACAAAGAAAATATCCGGGTGTTACAGTTTAGGGTTTGGTTCAGATTTGAGCGAGTGTCGATGGTGGTTGCTAAAAGTGTTGGCGAGTGGCTGTGTTGTTACGAGCGAGTAGTGGTGTGGTTGTCGGCAAGTGGCGGTGTGGTTACTGGCGAGTGGTGGATGGTGGCAGTGAAGGTGGTTCAGATGTGGTTAAACAAGAAAAAAGAGATAGGGTTAAGTATTGGTACAGTAGTGTGTAGTGAGACCCACTTTTTATTTAATTATAAGATAATAACACTTTTAGTCCAAGGGTATTCTTGTTATTTTTTAAAGGTTTAACAGAGAGATTGGATGAAGTCAATGGTTTGTACTTAATTGTGATAAAATTTAAACCACAATGATTAAATCGGATGTTTTTAAACTATTGGATAAAAAGCGTTATAACCATCAAATCACATGGACTACAATCATAATTTACTCTTAAAAATCAAAGCTAACAAGAGGGTAGGGGTGTGCATGGTGCGGTTCGGTGCGGTTAATACAATTTTTGAAACCGATACCGCGAGTTCGGTTGATACCATTATTTTAATCGCAACCGCAACCAAAACTTCCGTTAACCATACTTCGGTTAACCAAGGTTATAGTTAATTTGCGGTTAATTTCATTTAATTAACCAATACATTTAACATATACTTTTAAACCAAAATATTAACTAATAAATTATTGTTAGGCTAGTTTTGAACCAATTTTATAAGGGCGTGCACGAATATTGTTCGTTTTTAAGGTCTTGCCAAACTGAAACCAAATCGGGGAGTGCATACAACAATGTGTGCGTGCATTTTACATTGCTTCTGTTTGTTTATGATGTTTTTTTAATGCATAACAAAATCTACTATGTAAATATATTTTCATAAATGTGAATTAAAAAGAATGAATATATTACTTCTAGTAAAATCATGAGTAGTATTGTAAATTTATTATCATTAATTACATTCGGTTTGGTGCGGTTAATTTGCACATCAAAACCAAAATCGAACCGTAATGTGTGATTAATCGGTTATGCCTTAACCAAACCGTTAGTTAATTGTTCGTTTTGGTTAATTTGATTCGGTTAATACAATTAATTCGGTTAAATCGTTTATTTGCTCACCCCTTCAAGAGGGGGAGATTGAAGTTTATAGCCAGTGTTGATAGGGTCGGATCGGACCGGCCGGTCCGACCGGTCCCACCGTGAATCGTAGGGTGTACCGAACCGAGCAATAGTAGATCGTTCTGTGGGGTGAGAACCGGTCGGTCGATCCCGAGTTGACGGTTGGACCGGGATTCGGCGGTCTGCCGGTTGGATCGGTGGGCCTTGTCGGCTGTCGCAGCTCAGTTTCAGATCTCCGATTCACAGCTCCGAATCACAACTCCTTCTCTGGTCTTCGACTTCTCCAAATCTGCCTTCTCTAGATCCGAATCGTAGCTCCTTCTCTGGCACCAGAGAATACATACATGACAAGTAAATGCAAAGCTTGGTGGTGGGGTTCAGGAAATGAAGAAGATGAGATCTATCTTAATGAAGAAGAAATGAAGAAAATAAAGAACAGATGATTTTGAAAAACCCATCAACATATTATATTTTATTTATTATTTTTGTTTTTTTCTAGTCTGTAACACTAGGCTATTTTACACAAAAGAGAGTAATAGGCTTTTTTAAATTTTATTATATTGAATCTTTTCTTTTTAAGTAAAAGATTTTATTTATATTTTACTTTAAAATTATATTGTTTGACTTTGTATTAAATGTCCTTTAAATATTTGGAAAATTGTGTATATATATACATATACATATACATACACACACGCACACACACACACATATATATATACATATATGTATATATGTATATATATATATGTATATATATATGTATATATGTATATATATATATATGTGTGTGTGTATATATATATGTGTGTGTGTGTATATATATATATGTGTGTGTGTATATATATATGTGTGTGTGTGTATATATAATGACGTCACACGGTTTTCAAAACCGGTCCGACCGGTCCGACCACTGAACCAGTAAGACGACCGGTTCACTGTCCGATACGGTTCTTAAAACATTGTTTATAGCTGACAAGAGGGGCACTAGTATTGTATGATGGTGGGCCCCCTAAAGACAAAAGCATGAACCAATCACAAGTCAAAGTGGACTTAAAGCTAGAAAATTTTTATGCTTTCTAAAGTATAGGAGAAGGCTACGGGGTGCCTTACCCCCTTGATTACACATTGTATCTGCCCCTATCAAACCCTAACGAATTAAACTATATGAACAAATTTTTAAGCGAAAAAAAAAATTTTGTAATAAACATAGCAAATTATAGTATTCAAATAATATACCCTAACGTATTAAATTATATAAACTAATTTTTTTTACTTGAGCTTGCCTTTTACATTTTTGACAACTGGATGTTTGTTTAGGAGCCGTGATTTTTAATAATCAAACCCAAATTCAAAATCATTGATTGTAATGAAACAAATAATTGACATAATTCTAACATCTAAATCTTATATTGCTAACACTGACTCAGTTTTTAGTTCTAACATCTAAATCTTATATTTCTAACAATGACTTAATTCAAAATTCTAACATCTAAATTGTAATGAAACAAATAATTGATATAATTTATATAATTATACAAACCCTAGAGACCTTAATACAAAACAAATTAAAAATCAAAACAACTAATAATTACCTTGAATCTTTGATTAAGTGTCTCAATTGCACAAAATCCAAAGCCACAATTGACAATCCACAAAGAAATAATCAAATAAAAGGTTGGTACTTGGTGTAAAATGATGGTTGCATAACAACCTTTTTTTCGTTTGAATGCAATTGATTTTTGTTCTTTTTTAGATGAGCTTCTAATTGACTTAAATTCATCAATCACTTTATGATACAATTAAACAAATAAGAATGAACCATGACTCATCGGATTTGAGTATTTTTTTTTTCAAATAGGTTTCTAATTGAGTAATTGGGTTAATGAAATAGGCCTAGAAACTTATATATTGTTTAAAACATAATTGGGTTTACTTTTTGATTGGGTATTAGCTTATTATATATAATATAAATATATTGAAAAAAATTGTGTGCCTTACTGAGCGAGTAGGCCCTGGACGGAAGTTTATTACTCCCCTCCTCAAGGCCGGTAGTGATAAAATTCAAAAAAATATGATGATATCTTGGTCTTAATTTTTTACTCCAATAAAATGATAATTAAATCGGACAAATGACAACACCACATTGCTTCTCATCAAAATTGTTTTGTTTATCTTTTCTATTAAATAATCATATTATTTACTAATAATATTATTTAATTTTCTTTAGATTAAAATAGTTTTTAATAAACTAAGAAAAAAAACTTTTTATTAATATTATTTCTAAAGATACAAATGTTTATAAAATAAAATTTTCTTTCTAAAACATCAAACTTATTTAAAAATACGAAATATTTTAAAATTGTTGTTTTTACAAAGTTATATTTCCATAAACAAAAAATAATTAAAATTAGGATTTATAATAAGAAAGTTTTTAAAATTGACATTTTTTAAAACATTTGTTTTGAAACAAAATGTTTATTTTTTTGGAGAAAACAAAAAAGGTTTAACAACAAAAGATTAAAAAATTGTTTTGTTAGTTATAGTACCTAATTATGCGTAATTTCAATCATATTTTATTTTATAATATTGTTTCATATATGATAACTTTCATTATATTTAATATTTTATTTATTAAACCCCATATAATACACAAGTTTATTAAAGTGGGTACTTCATACATAAATCAAACAAAGTCAAATACTTAAATTATAGGGTTTTTTTTTCTTCCTTCTCCTATCGTACATGCAACATAAAGTAGATGAACAAAAAGAAGAATAAGAAATTAGGTTAGAGCAGGAATGGCATGAATTAGAGAGAGAGGTTAGTGTGATGGAGACATTACAAGGGAAGTTAAATAATACTATGATCAAATTCCTATATCCTCCTTATTTGACCTTTTTTATGTTATTATTTTTTTTTAATCATAATATTACTAGGGGTGTTAAAAAATCAAAATCTGAAAAAAATGCAATTCGATATGTATCCGAAACCGAATAATCGGATCCAAATATGTATTCGGATATTCCAATTGATCCAATCTGAATCCGAATTCCTTATTCAGATATCGGATCGGACTTCAGATATCAAACTTTTTTTTTATTTGGATATCCCTGCACCTTATCTATACTATATATAAAACATATGAGATGGGTATTTTAAGATACCATAAAATTAAGAATAATTATTTTATTTAATGCATAAATTGTAATAACTTTTGAGGGTAAAATAATATTTATAATATTATTTACATATCAGCCCTTACAATTAGTTATATAATAACCTTACAATTTCTAATATTTACATAAAATTTTATATTATCTACCCCATAAACCAAGAAAACTGAATTTGTTTTAACATTTCAGCTATATATTTTGAAATATCACGTTTAAAAATCTTTTGAGACTATAACTGTAACCTGTATTTTTTTAAATGTTTTGATGTGAACTTTTTGTTTAACTGATCCGTATTTTATGAGTTACAATAAGTTAATACGTAAATGTACAAGTAGTCGTGCAGAACACATTTATTTAGTGTTTTAAATTTTAGCTTAAAAACATATTAAACTTTTATAAAACTACTACAAGAATAATAAAATATTAAAAACACGTGTCGCATGTAA
>BJCO01473458.1:0-11622 GCA_018326465.1 Flaveria floridana | reverse complement strand
ATATCGTATAAATCTAATTGCGAGACCAGTTATGCTTACCTGGGGATTTCTGGGATGAGTGATAAACTATAGTCAACATACACAAGTTTCTAAGGCAAATGGGTCAATTTACCTTGACGTGTCAACGTTTCCAAATGGTAATGCATTACTAAATGGAACCATCCAGTTTATATTTAAAATATAAAAAATCCTTGATTCCTTGGACTGGTGTATCACCGAAACTCTAATATCTTCTCATTCCTATCTTACAGAATGTTTCCGTTGATATTGAACTCGTTTTACTCCTCAAATCTTACGTTTAAACATCGTTATACGTTGTGCACCCTATGTAACTATCTTTATATCTTGACCAATGTGTACATGGATCTTAATATATCCAAAGATATTGGTCGTCTAAACCGAATGTTTTTCAAAACTTAAAATTGTTGCTTAGGGTTTTCAAATGTCCTTAAAGTGTGTCCCATAACTAAAATCATGTAATGCCGAAAGGTGGAATACTGTATCCCGGGATACCCTGTCTAGGCAAGGTATATACATAAATCTTATTCGACCATTGAATCCGTTTATCTGACCTGAAACTCATGAGATGGGTGTTCGCTTATAGGTACGCGTGTCTTGCGTAAAGTTGTGTTTGACGTAACACTTTAAGAAGTCAACGCATTTCCCTTTTTATTTCGAATCGAATGTTTATATCTCATTGTTGTGTTGAATCATTTCCGTCATTGATCTTGTTTTCCTGACTTAAACCATTCAAGATTTGAGCACCTATCACGATTGACTCTGTTATCCCGAACTTCAACCTTAATCCTAGCAAGCATGATTTTCTGTCCTTGTTACGTCGATGTAATCTGAAGTTTCTGAATTTCTATCCGATAATCTCCTCGTTTGCTAAGTCAAGCTTTGTAAAATCTTCTAACCGTCAAGCTTTGTAAAATCTTCTAACCGTTTTGCATCGTAGGCAATGCAAGAGTCCGCAAGTCAACTTATGACTAAGGACACTCGTATCTCCTAAATGATTCTCTCTTATCAAAACAGGGGTGACTCCCTTACTTTGGTGGTGATTCTCCATTCGTCATCATTGTTCTTAAGAAATTGCATTATCAAGACAGGAGTGAATTTCTTACCTTGATGACTTCTTCTTCTTCTTGTTCTTGTGAAATCCGTATTTCATCAATGGAAGTACCCTTTTAAAATAGGAGTGAATTTCGTACCTCGATGATGGTTTTCAACTTTTCTATTGTGTGTTTTATGAAATCTCGTTCTCTGAATTGGAGTGATTTCCTTGTTTTAAGGACAGATTTCAATCATTTTCCTTTGGACTCGTATTTCATGAATGAAATGACATCACCAAAATAGGGTTGAATCCTGTACTTTGGGTGAAAAATGTCAGTTCTTGATTGTTTTCTTGCTATCATGAAATTCAATCATCAAGATAGCGTGAAATCCATTCCTTTCATTGGTAAGACTCCTTATGAACTGTGGCACAAGAGAAAGCCTTTCATTAGTTTTCTCCAGTCATTTGGATGTCCCTGCACCATCTTGAACACCAAAGATCAAGTAGCCAAGTTTGCTGAGAAATCAGATCATGGACACTTTATATTTTACTCTTCCCAAGCCAAGGCTTATAGAGTACACAATCTCAGAACTAGAGTAGTTGAAGAATCAGCCAATATGATCTTCAATGAGTACACACCCTGTGTGAAAGGTTCTGGTCCAGACTGGCTATTTGATCTTGATTTAGTTACCAACTGTTTTAACAAATCTTGTACAGATGTTTCAGGATCAATAGGTAATACCTCCATAGAGGATCCTGATCCAAGATTTGAGTTGAGAAGACCAAGACAAACTACATCTTCAGCTCCAGTGGTAACTAACCCTGCAAATGAAGTTCCAATCAGCATAACAATGACAAAGCAAGCTGATACATTAGAAGTGCATGAAAATTCCAGCTCAGAGGCACATAACACAAATGTAGGAACTTCAAAAGCAGGAGGCAATGGTGGTGGTGATAGTGATCAATAATTTCTTGATGATGATAACCATTCCATTAATGACAACATTAATGATGTCACACACTCATTGGATCGGGTCTCTCTTGATAAGTGTACTGATATGGTGGGAGATACTTCAATGCTAGATCTAAACTTCTCAAATTTAGATCTATCAAAACAACTTGTTATGATCCCTCAATTAAGGATCCACAAGTCATACGCCACCATAAACATCATTAGAGATGTTGACAAGGGTGTGAGAACACGAGTACAAACCCATGACAAAAATGTTTGTCTACACTCTTGTTTCTTATCCTAGATAGAGCCAAAGAAAGTTGATGAGGCTTTGAAGGATGGAAGTTAGGTTAAAGCAATACAAGAGGAGCTGCTTCAATTCAAGAGACAAAAGGTTTGGAATCTATGTCCTCTTCCTCATAGGAAGACTATCATAGGTACCAAATGGGTGTTTAGGAACAAGAAGGATGATAGAGGACTTGGTATCAAGAACAAGGTAAGACTAGTTGTTCAAGGGTACACATAAGAATAAGGAATTAATTACACTGATGTGTTTGCTCCTGTATCAAGACTTGAAGTTGTTAGGATATTCCTGGCGTTTGCTGCATCCAAGGACTTCAAGGTCTACCAACTTGATGTCAAGTGTGCATTTTTATATAGGGTGATTGATGAAGAGGTGTATGTCAAACAACCACCTAGCTTTGTAGACTCAGATCATCCTGATTATGTCTGTAGGCTTGATAAAGCTCTTTATTGCTTGCACCAAGCTCTAAGGAAGTGGTATTAGACACTATCTCAGTATCTCTATCAGCATGGCTACAAGAGAGGTACTATAGATGGAACTCTCTTCATCAAAGGTACAGGGAATGACTTGATGTTGGTTCAAGTTTATGTAGATGACATTATCTTTGTGTCAACTAATCCCAAGCTCTGCAAAGACTTTGAGAAGCTGATGAAGAATAGATTTGAAATAAGTGCCATGGTAGAACTCAATTTCTTTCTAGGAATTCAAGTGAAGCAAGTTGGCAATGGCATCTTCATAAGTCAGTCAAAGTATGTGCAAGACATACTTACAAGATTCAACATGACTGAATGTAAGATTCCTAAGACACCCATAGCCAAAAACCACTCCCTTTGACCTGATCTTGAGAGGGAGTGTGTAGATGAACATCTTTACAGGACAATGATTGGGTCTCTTATGTATTTTACAACCAGTAGGCCTGATATCATGTTTGCTACATGCATATGTGCAAGATATCAAGCCAACCCCAAGATGTCACACTTAGTTGCTGTCAAAAGGATCCTTAGATATCTCAAAGGTGCCCCTAAACTAGGCCTTTGGTATCCTAACAATTCTGACTTTAATCGGTATGCCTGTACAGATAGTGACTATGGTGGCTGCAACATTACTGCAAAGTCCACATCTAGGGGATATCAATTCTTGGGTTGAAGGATAGTCTCATGGCAATGCAAGAAACAATTCTGTGTATCAGCATCAACTGCTGAGGCTGAATACATTGTTGCTACAAGCTGTTGTGCTCAAGTGCTTTGGATTCAAAATCAGATGCTAGATTATGGATACAACTTCAAGGAGACTCTTATCCATATAGACAACAACAGTGCTATCTCTATCACAGAGAATCCTGTACAACACTCAAGGACAAAGCACATCAACATCAGGTATCATCTAACTAGAGATAATCATGAAAAGGGATTGATAAAACTAGTCAAGGTTGATACAAATGAACAATATGCTGATCTGTTCATAAAAGATTTTGATGAACAGAGATTTAAATATCTAATATCAGCTATTGGATGATTAACCTTGAATAGATTTTCTTAAAATTTAATCAACATTATTTCTAAATGGAACTTGTATGTCCTAAGTTGTCAAAATTATCACCCACATAAGCCCAGTTTACCTTAGGAGAAAAAAAATTTCAAAAAAGATATCTCTTAGCATTTTGAAAAATTTAAGTGTATTTTCCTGCAGAAGACATTGATATTGTCTTCGGAAGAATTTTAAGTCTTCAAATCAGATAACTACTTAAAAGAAATTTACCTTCGAAAGAAATGCTATTATTTCTTCCGAAGCCAAAATATGCTTCTAAGTACTTATATGATTTTGAAGAACAAATTTCTTCCGAAAATAATTATGTCTCTGAAGATTTATTCTGTCTTAAGAATACAACTTCCAAGTGATAATATCTTCCGTAGCAAAATACTCTTCGGAAGAGAAAATTACTCTAAGTAATTTTTCTTCCGAAGCCAATTTTCATTAGGCTAAAAAATATCTTCCGAAGCAAAATTTTATCTTCGGAAGCTTTTAACAAAGTTACCGTTGATAAAAACTACCTTTGGAAGAATTTCAATTTCCAACAAAACTACCTTTTTGGGCACTTTTTCAGAGGTGGGCCAACATTCGGATTTCAAAGTTTATCCTTTTACATTAACTTTGACTCAAATCCATTTCATATAACTATACCCAATGGTTCCCCTATTTTACTTTCTTTTTCATCTGCAAATTCTCTAACCTAAAATTCACCCTCACCGCCTTTGTTCTTACCTTCCTTCACCACAAAGCTTCCTCAAATGGCCAACCTTAACTGCAGAAACTTGCCAGATTTTTCAATACAACTTCACAGGCAACACAATAAAGTTGCTCTGTTAAACTCTGAGAAAGATCCAGGTTTCTCAGAGGTTTGTCATTTTCTTTCTCTATCTAACTACTTCACCTCCCTTACCCTTGAACCTCCACTTTATGAGGATCAACTGATGGATTTCTAGAGGACCTTCCAAGAGGTCACCATGGATGGGGAGAAGGCACTGTCTGCCATAATGCAGGGGAGGACACTGTTCATCACTCAAGCCTCCATTAACTCACACCTACAGCTGGATGATGATGAAGGTGAAGTGTCCTTTCCAAAAGCTGCTGTAAATCATTCTTTTGAGCATATGGGCTATGAGGGAGACTTCTCAGTCAAAACCTTCAAGAATTTCCTCTAAATGGAAGTACCTCCTGCATGTTATTATTCACAGTTTGTCTAATAAACATGGAGGATGGGACAAAATTCCAGAGGATCTCTCCTTCATAGTTTATGGAATGGTCCATGGGGTCAAGTTCAGGCACTCAAAATTTGTGTATACTAATTTACTTGCTAACTTGGTCTCGTTAGAGCATTACATGTTTCCTAGATGTATTTAACACATTTTTAACTGTAAACTGGTCTCACAGTTGAGGGGAACAGGTAATATTCTTAAATTGGGACAAATGAAGCCCGACATCTTTAAAATAATGAGAAAGCCTACTGCGGGCTTCTCTGGGGTAGAAACAGCCCTGGTCTAAGAATGTTAGAGCTCATTGCTCAAGGTGATAACCTAGCAGCACTAGCTAGTGTTGAACCCACATCTTCTACTTCAAGACCACCCCACAGCCAAAAAACAATCTACACCTACCAAAGAAGATCCACACGAACCCCTGCATAGGTTATTCAACCTTTGCAGGCCCCTATATCACCTACCACACATGAAGAACTAAACACTGGAGCTCCCACTTCTCCTGAGGAGCAAACCACTCCCATCTCACCAAGAATCAGCCATGAGGTTCCTCATGCTCAGGCTGATAAGCTCATAACCCAACAAGCCTTAAGCCTTCACTCAGAGTCTCAACACTCTAGTGAACAACCTTTAGGGGAAAGTTACCATCCCCAGCATTTAGACTTAAACCAACTCATCCCCAGCCTAGAATTTTATGATGATGAGGATATAGCACTCAGTGAGTACCATGAGTCTCTCTTCTCCTTCCCTACTCAAAGAGGGATGAATACTCATGTGTCCCATGTATCTAGCCCACATCATCCACCCCCAACCGAGGTGGATCTCCCTGAACCTGTTCAGGAGGTCCATGTGGAAGAGGCTCTCACTTCTGAAAGTGATTACACTATTAAGACCTCAACCATGGTAACCCAGCCCACTAACTCTTCAACTAAGGTTGTCAGTAAGCAGGGGAAAACCAGCAGCCAAGAACACCAAGCTGGTGATGAGGATAAAGACTTAGGTCCAATTTTTTCATCCCCTAGTGATTCTTCTACTGGAGATGAGGGGAATCTGAGGCTAAAAGTGCAAAAACTGTCTAAAACTTGCACCTATTTAGTCTCCACGGTTAGTCACTTGGAATCTTAAGTGACTACTTTGCAAAGAAGGGTTAATGATCAGCAACTTGAGAATTTTGATCTCAAGGAGCAACTAGCTATGAGACCTTTTAGAAGGATTCATCCAGGAACACAAGAACCTGAGGATGTAATTGACTTAACCTCCAGCTCACCTATGCAAGTGGGTGATGCTACCAAAAAGGGGGAGGAAGTTATTACAATCATAGAACCTGGGAGTCCTTTTTATAGTATGGACACTGATCATTCACCATCCTTACTTGCAATTGTCCAAACTCAGCAACCCCCTCAAATCCACATTGATGTAGACTCACTCATTTAGAGTCTATTTGAGGAGGGTACACCAAGGGCAATGTAATACTCACCTTTTGGAGCTTCAAATGACATACATGGGTGGAGGTATGATGCTGAAAAAAAAGCCCTTATACTGCATAGAGTTCAAGGATAGCAAGAAGTCTTTAACTTTCAGACCCTAAACTACTATGACAGCCTTGCTCTAGTCAATATGCCACTTGCCAACCCAAGTCAACACTGATAAGCTGACATATTGGCTGAAAGGATTCAAGACAGGATAATGGAAGAACTCAGACATAGGAAAAGACTATTGCAAGCAGGTAAGGTCATTGGTCAACTGGATGTTGAGGTGGGCCCTAAGATTAGTTTCGAAGGGGAAGCCTTGACTGAAGGCCTAGTGACTAAACCTGTGAGCATTGCCATAAAGTCAATCACTCCAACAACATCTTGTACCCTCAGTGAGGCACCAGTCGTGAAGGTGCTTCACAACCTCTCTCTGGCCAGAGCCTGACTACTAAATCAAGCAATGAAGGCCAAAGCTCTCTCCACCCTGAGTCACCAAGGCATGCGAGTGAAAAAGGGTAAAGGAAACTAACTCCTGAGGAGATTGAGGAGGAGAGAGAGAGAGAGAGAGAGAGGAAGAGGAAGCTAAGGAGAGAGAGTTCAGTTGGTTCCTCAGGCTTCATGGAAGCTGCAATCATGGCAGCTCCCAGGTCAAACACTCAGGATGATGAGTTGAGGGCTGCTAGATTGAATTATCTGAGAACCAAAAACTACAACATAGATAAACTCATCTATCTTACCTTAGAAGAGTTAAATGAACTGGCAAGCTTAGAGCTGAACTAAGAGAAGAAGGAGGCAGAGGATGCAGAGATGCTCCTCAGAGTCAAAGAAAAAAGAAGAAAACAGAGACTATACAAGAATGCTCCTTCTTTCTCTCTCTCTAATTCATGAAATCCCTGAGTGAGAGGTTGTGGAAACTGAACCACCTCAGGTAGATAAAGAAGCTGATAGACAAAATATGATTAGCCACCTGAGTGCCACAGGCCTCTACTAGGCATCTACACCTCTTCCCCTCTTCTATGAATACATTAAATTTGAGTACCTTAAACAGCTTCAACAATAGTTTATCAATGAACAAAAGGCTGCTAAGAGAAAGAAGAGGGAAGAAGCTGCAAAGTCAAGGGCCATCATCAAAAAGAGCCAAAAGCAGTTTGTTGACAGACAAAGGATGATGAGCTTCTTGAAGCTGTATGGATTCTCCGAAAGGAGGCTTGATCCAATGTCTCTATCCACTATGGATAAGCGCATAAGGGTGATTAAGTAGAAGATTAAGAAGGGGGAGCGTGTGGACTTGCATTCTCCACCAAGCCAAGCTCCTCCTGAGGTTGAGCTTAAGGTTGAACCACAGACAACACAACCTGGACCTTCAGCTGCTTCACAGCTAACTTCATCTTCTGATCCATAGAAGGGTTCTGCTCCCTTTTTCTTCTGAACCTATGAGGGAAGAGGACCCAACTGAGAGAGGCACTATTAAACAACCTGGTACATAAGACCAGCCCTCTCAGTTAAACACTCTCAAGAGGAAGAAAATGATGGCCCTGAAGAGAGTATCCAATAAGTCAAAGGCATCCCCTTCCAAACCATAGAATGAGTCAGAGCATCCTGAGGACATACAACAAGAAGCTGCTCAACCAACTCCTACTCAACCACAACCTCTTACAGCTAGAAGACCAATTCTGTCCTGGACATTTGCTCCTAACCCAGACATATGGTATGTTATCAGAGATCAATGTGGTCAAGATATCTATTTCTGGCAAGACATGCTTGATCTACCTCTACATAATATCTATTTATGAGAGTCTGAAGGATCTTGACCAATGATGAAGAAGGGAATGGTCATGATCCTATTTAGGACTGTCAATTGCTGAAGAACTTTCTCTGGTTTGGTAGCATCAGCCTAGGGGGAGTTTCTAGAGTTTATATAGAGGCTGATGCAACCAAAGCAACCAGATGGCTTCCTACATGCATGCACTAAGTGCATAAGTAGAACTGCTATGGAAGTTTTATACTTTGCATGAATATTATGCTAAGTATAAAATCTTCCGAAGCCAAAGTTCCTACAACAGCTTTATACTTAAGCACAAGAACAATTTTAAGTATAAAAGCTTCCGAAGCCAAAAGATCAAATCTTCCGAAGCTTAAGATGAAGTCTTCTGAAGCTTCAAAGACAAAGTCTTTCGAAGCCAAATGAAGCGAAGACTGATATCTTCCAAAGATAGAGATCGACATGCTTTCTTGGATGTACTTTTGCATAATGCTGAACCACTTTTTGCTGCAACTCTGAAGACTCACCAACTTGCATGAGTTAGTGAAAATGTTGCTTTTGCAACTGTACATTGAGGTCTTGGGTCTATAACTTTCTACTTTATGTACTTTTATCCTTTTTATAATATAATAGGATGTGAGCTATGGCATGTCATAGTCACAATTCAAAAGGAAATCTGCCTTTTGACTCTACATTGATTGTGTTGTCTTTCAATGTTCGAACTGACTTTCTAAGTATGGCCGGTTGTAGGATGTAGTATAAAGTATCTCATTTCTTGTAACTTATTTCTTATGCATTGTAACTCTTGTAAGAGAACTTGAGATTAATATACATCATCCTTGAAAACCTTATAAATATTGTTCTTAAGTTCTGTCTCTTTACTTGCTTGAGTTCTTTGCATCTTACTCTCTAAATCTAGTTCCCTATTTGATCTGCTAAGTGCTCTAACTCTCTCTTAATTGTGAGACTGATTGTTTTGACCATCCCTTAACTGGTCCTGCATGATCTCTGTGACATGAAGAGGTACTTGGAGAATATGAGGGATCCTGACCAAATGATGAAGAAAGACATGGTCTTGATCCTGAGGAGGATTGTCAATATCTGAACAACCTTCTCGGTTTTGGTAGCATCAGCCTAGGGGGAGTTTGTAAGGTTATAATAAAAGGCTGATGCAACCAAAGAAACCAAAAACAACTAAAGAGCTTCCTTCATGCATGCACTAATGTACAAGCAGAAGTTACTTTCGAAGTTTTACACTCATTACAAAAAATATTTTTTGTGTAAAATCTTCTGAATCCAAATATCAAACCTTCCGAAGCCAAAAATGAAGTCTTCCAAAGCTTCAGAGAAAAAGTCATCCAAAGCCAATGAAGTGAAGACTGATTTCTTCTGAAGACAGAGAGGACATGCTTTCTCTGATGTACTTTTTACATAAAGCTGACTTACTTTTCGTTGTAACTTTGAAGACTCACCAACTTATACAAGTTGGTGAAAAGGTCCTTGCGTTAGTAAACTGTAGATTATGGTCATTGGTCCGTAACTTCCTACTTTGTATCTTTTATCATTTTTTGTAATATATTAGGATGTGAGCTATGGTATGTCATAGTCACTAGCCAAAAGGCAAACTATCTTTTGACTTTACATTGATCTTGTTGTCTAGATTATTGTTTCCAGCTAGCTTTCAAAGTATAGCCGGCTGTAGGAAGTAGTATAAAGTATCTCAGGTTCTTGTATTTCTTTTCTATGCTTTGTAACACTTGTAAAAGAACTTGAGAGCAATATACGGTATTTTTGAAAACCATATTAATTTGTTCTTGTCCTTTTGTTCTGTCTCATTATTTTCTTGTGTTCTTAGTATCTCAAACACAAACCTGGTTCCTTGTTTGATTTGTTAAGTGATCTAAAGCTCTCGTCATTGTGAAACTGGTCGTGTTCACCATCCTTAAAACCAATCCTACAAGTATAAAATTTCCATGTCATCGGTAGTGATCTCAAGAATTTCCTGAGAATATCAGTATTCTTCATCTTCACTCTAACCTCATTAAGAGAGTCTTGCAATTCAACATATCTAAGATATGTTGCAGTCATGGTTTCTCATCTTATGAAACCAACGTTTTCAAACTTATACTTTAGGACATCTCTTTTGTTCTCCTTCATGTCTTCAGTTTTTTCAAATCTGGCCTCAATGCTTCCTATAACTTTTGAGCAGTTGTGAACTTCTTGAAGCCATGAATGATGTTGTTAGGTATGCTCATCTTGATCAGCAACAATGCTTTGAAGTCTACATCCATCTTCTTCAGATATCATCTGAGTAATTTGTATGATCCTTAGGAATCGTAATTTCATCTTCACTGGTAGCTTGGACCATGGGGAGATATGGACCATTTAGGATGAGCCAGAGTCTTAAATCTTGATTCCTTATAGAGTCTTCAATTTGAATTTTTTAAGAATCATAATCATAAGGTGTAAACATAGGAGGTTTGGTCTGGGTGCCTTTCTCTAGTCATGCTTACTTGAGATGGCTACAACGATCATATTGGAGGGAAAAGAGTTATGAGGAGAGGTGTGTTTGAAAGTGTGATCAAAAGAAAATAAGTGATTTATTAAAAGGTGACTTCAAATAATGTAAGAGCCAAATCTCTGATACCACTTATTAGGTGGGGTAAAGGAATTATCAAGACTTTTCCGTTTGATCGGTAGATGACAAATGCGTAAGTCAACTGTCTTACTTAACAAACACATATACTTTGAGTATTAATAAAGACATAAGAAGTTCTTTCAAAGCATACATTTGATTAATCTTTTCTGAGTACAAGTTTGTTACAATCAGTAGATAAACAACTGGAATAACTAGCTAACCTTAAAACTATATAAGTGTGAGGTATTTATACTATAAAAGGTAAATACAAAGAATATATCACTTCATATCTATTCCTGGTTTACAAAAAGATATGTACAACATAGAAAGGCAATCAGCATATCAGAAGTTTGTAGCTTAAGTACTATGTTATCTCCAAAAGGTAGAACACATCAGCCCCTAATGTACTTCGATACAGACAGTCTTGTCTAATGTTACAATTGATCATCAGCTCATCCATTTGAGTGTTGATACCCCATTAATCAGCACTTCATCACTTTTAGTGTTGATTGGCAGTGGTTCAACACTTGACAGAATTCGGTAGTTAGCAGCAAGTGCTAAATCCTTGAGTTTTTGGTACTTTCATCCTCTTCGTAAATCAAATATATATATATATATATATATATATATAAACACATATACATATACATATATATATATACATATATACATATACATATACATATA
>BJCO01473430.1:0-10194 GCA_018326465.1 Flaveria floridana | reverse complement strand
AAGCTTCTTAACCTTCTTTTCAGTCTGTGTTTCTACCAAGATTTTCCAATCTTTGAAACTCTTAAAAGCATCACTCTTATGCTTTAAGATGTACACCCAGACCCTTCTTGAGTAATCATCAATGATAGAGAGAAAATAAGATGCACCACCTAATGACACATGTTTAGTTGGCCCCCACAAGTCAGCATGAACATAGTCTAGAATACCCTGAGACTTATGACTTGTTCTAGCAAACTTGACTCTCTTTGACTTACCCAAAATGCAATTCCCATAATCATCAAAATTGCAATCACCTAGGCCCTTGATCACCTGCTGTTTCTTAAGCTCTAACAACCCATGCTCACTCATGTGACCTAGCCTCATGTGCCACATACTATCACTTTCCAAAGCACCTTGTTGAGCAACACTAACTGACCCTGCAACTGCTTTACCATCTAACACATATGTATTGTTTCGTCCTCTTGTTCCTATAAGAACAACCAACGATCCTTTAATCACCTTTGCCTTCCTACCATTCAAACTGACATGATGACCATTTGCTTCAAACGCCCCTAACGAGACAAGATTCCTCTTAAGATCTGGGATATATCTAACTTCCCTGAGGTCTATAGAAGAACCGTTGTAAAGCTTTAAGGTGACATTCCCAACACCTTCAATGTTACACGGCCTGTCATCACCTAGTTGCACAACTCCATGCCTTCCCAACTTTAGATTACTAAAGAGATCTATATTTAGAGTCATATGATATGAACACCCAGAATCAAGAATCCATTCTTGTGTGTATGTAGCCCCGTGCGAGGCCATAAGCACATCTGAACTCTCATAACCATCATTGGAACTTTTAGGAGAGCTTGGACTTTGGGACTTTCCTTTGCTATATTCAGCCTTCCTCTTCTTCCACTCCGGGCATTCCCTCTTTAGATGTTTCTCAGAGTTGCACACATAACACCTGCGCTTCACTCTAGACTTCGATCTTGACGACCCATTCTTGTGCTTACTTCTTTGATCAGACCTACCCCAGACCACTAGCCCTTCCGAGCCTTCATCTTTCAATTCCCCTTTCTTCTGTAATTCCTTTGAGTTCATCACGGCTGCAACTTCATCCATTGACAAGCTTTCCCTTCCGAACATCAATGTGTCTACAAAATGTTCGTACTCATGAGGCAGAGATGCCAAGAAGATGATCGCACGATCCTCATCTTCAATCTCCACCTCAATGTTTTCAAGATCAAGTATGATCTTGTTGAGCTCATCAATGTGGTCTTCCAGACTTTTTCCAGTCGACATCTAAAACGTATACAAACGCTTCTTCAGGTATAACCGATTAGCTAAAGACTTTGTCATGTACAGGGCCTCAAGCTTGCTCCATACTCCGGCTGCAGTTGTCTCATTCGACACTTCCCGAAGAACCCGATGGCCAAGACTCAATATGATTGCACTATGTGCCTTTTCAATCATATCTTTTCGTTTGTCTTGTAGATCCTTCTTCTCCTTATCGGTTGCACCTTTGGGAATCTCCACTTCTTCTCCTGCGAGCGCATCAACTAGACCTTGATGGACTAGCAACGCTCTCATCTTGAGTCTCAAGAGGCTGAAGTCATTTTTCCCGTTGAACTTCTCGATGTCGAACTTTGCCGTAGTCACCATCCTTCAATCTTCGATGAATCAGTGTCTTCCTTTCGAGATCGAGCCGATAATGGCTCTGATACCAATTGTGAGAAATGCGGAACAATCGAAAAACCAATGAGGAACAATACTCGAAGATGAACAAGAACAAGATTCACTGTAATTGAATTATGACTACGAATTACATGAATGAAAGAATACTGAATTGAACTGATTACACAATCCCACCGATTGCTGCCTTATAACTCGACTAGCAACGGTTAACTAACTAAGTTTCAAATGTTCAGGATTAGCCCCTGAACTTATTACAACTAACACCTTCAACTTATACTAACTAGACATTAGTACAAGACTATACAATTAACACTCTACATTTTATCTTTAATCTCAACTATCATCATAACAGATTTGATGAAGCTTCAAGTATGCCCGATTAAAGCTGTTGAATTTGTTCATTTCATGGCAGCTTAGATGGATGATAAACAATTCTTTGGAGAGAAAAATGTATGCCCGAAGGTAACTATAAATGTACTAATATGAACTTTTGATGGTTTTGATTCACCGAGGCTAGGGAGGATTGTAAAGGTCAAACTAGAGGCTCAGGCAATCAAAAAATAAGTCATGCAAAAACTTTAAAGAACACGCGAGAATAAATTTTCAAGTTCTAAACTTACAAAGCTTGTAAGCAAAAATATTTAATGAGAGAAGTAACATTTATTCACACTATTATGCATTGATCTTGACATATGAGTATGTGTTTACCATTCCAATCATCATTCATTTCGCGTTTGATGGATTGAGATTGATCTTATTATATATTGTTTTTTCTAGATTTTACAGTAGATCTTAAAATAAAAAACAAAATACATTATCAATCAATTTGTTTGGCTATTGGTGTCAGATATAAATAGAAACCAAATTACATAGATACACATATCATGCATAGAAAAGGATCATACCCGGACAACTTTCTGTTGGTGCTTAATAAAACATAAACGAGTGCGATCGAGAACTATAACTTAGCAACTAACCACCTCTTGTCATTACCATACTCAACATGAAAACCCTATGAGAATTTAGTCAAACGAATAAAATCGAGGGCTATAATACCCGATCATATTCCTTTCCAAACAAGAATTGATACACGGAATTCGTACCTAGGTCAGATTGGTTCTCGGGTTCTGAGGTCGGTGGTAGAGACAGGAGGAGGGAGTTTGCCCCGTGGATGGTGGATACCAGAGGTGATTGGTGGAGATATGAGGGCTGGTGGAGACCGGAGTTCCCGGGTGGAGATTTTGATCAGCAAGAGAAGGATGCAAGTAGTAATGATGAGCATGGGTTGATGTAGGAGAGAAATAATCCATATATTTTTTTAGGGTAGTGCGGTGATGGTCAGATCCCACCGCTGATGCTTGATGTACGATAAAAACAACAGCCATCCGAGTCAATATCAATGGTCAGATTTGCATCCCGTGCATGCAAACGGATTAAAAGACATTAGCAGCGCTATTGAGTCGTCACTAATAATGTTACCGCTAACACTGTCGCACCTATTGCCCACATTTCTTATGGTGCTACTTGTCCCACTAATTTATTTAGAAACTAACCAATTTGACTTGATCCATAACACAACTTAAGGATTCAAAGAAATAGTCCCACGATCATATGTTTGTTTGTATACATTAACTTAAGTGTGCATGGAAGTAGCAAACCCTCTCATTTTTAACTTTTTAGACACGGGAACAGTCGGTTACACCTCCCATTTGCAGATTTCCTTCCTTTATGGAGAACCCAATCGAACTATATATATTATGCCCTTGTTTGGTCACAACTTCAGATATCACGATTGATCATTAATTAATTGGCGTCTCTACAAACTCCCTATGTTTGTTTCTTGTTTGCTTTTTTCATCAAAACCCTTTGATATTGGTTAAGCAGGGAGTTATCATTATAAAAGTTTGAGAAGATTGCATTGATTTAATTTATTCAATGCAGAAAAGTCCACTAATCGGCGTCAAGATACCATGTGGATTGCTCGGTGTTTGGCCAAAATTTGTAATTAATCTTGCATGTGGATTACTTTTGGTTGGTTTCAGTACTACATTAACATTGGTCAATTAAATAACCGTATATTATCATGAAAAGAAATTGACACCCAGTTTGTAATTATACGAGTTTATTTATTTTCTTTATCTTTTTAAAAGCTGGATGGAATATTATCAGTACAAGCGATAAGCTAGGAACAAATACAAACGCGAATGATAAAGGGATGTTGCAACTTTATATAGAAACTGCGTCATGATTTCCTGTCGATAATTAGCTTTTGAGATCAGTTTTTGATCCATAGGAAGGAGATGTATTCAATTCGGCCAATGATATTGGTCACGAATGGTTGTTTTTGTTTGAATATTACCTCGTTTCTATAATGTCTTTAAAGAGTCCAAATAGTTGAGTAAACAATGGTATGCACATTTTTCTTCATGCCTTTTCTACCCGTAGCTGTCTCGTGTACATCAAATTCAAATTAAGTGTGGACGAAATAAGTACTTCTCATTTGTGCAACTAACGGGATTTGATAGATTCATCATTCATGCCCAAGTCAACTCGTATGCAATTGCATGGCAACTTGTACAATCACGCGTGGGACAAAATGTTATTGGAGTCTAGTAGCCTACAGTACGTTAGGATCATGTTTTTCTTTGAGATATTATGTTTAATTAAGTTCAAATATTAAAATAAAATAAAGTTATTTGAATTGTTAAAAGGTTTAGCTTTAGAAATTTTGTACTAAATTTAAAATATATGAGTGAAAACCCTTAAAGGTGTGTTGAGTTATGTGGATTTATAGTTCCCTCCCTATAAATCCCTATATATAAGAAAAAAGAAGATGTCCAAATCCCCATATATAAGAAAAAAAGGGGATGTTCAATGTTTCGCAAATTATAGGGGAATAAAACTATTAAGTCACATGATTAAACTATGGGAAAAAATTATTAACACGAGAATTAAACGAGAAACTCAGATAGCGGTAAACCAATTTGGATTTATGCCACGACGCTCTACGACAGAAGCTATACACGTCATAAGGAGGATAATGGAGAAATTTAAAGAAAAGAAAAGAGACCTACATATAGTATTCATTGACATAGAGAAAGCCTATGATAATGTGATGCGGTAACTCATTTGGGAAAGTCTACGACTTAGAAGGCTACCAGAGAGGTATATCAAAATAATACAGGATATGTATGACGGGGCAAAAATATGTGTACGAGCACCTGTCGGAGACACAGACTTCTTCCCGGTGAAAGTGGGACTCCACCAAGGATCGGCATTGAGCCCATTTCTCTTCACAGTAGTGTTGGATGAGATGACCAAGTCTATACAAGAGCCAGTCCCCTGGTGTTTGCTGTTTGCGGATGATATTGTCTTAATATCAGAATCTAAGACGGTCCTAAACGAGAGACTAGAACAGTGAAGAGCAGCACTAGAACGCAGGGGTCTAAGGATAAGTCGCTCTAAGACAGAATACATGCATTGTATCTTTAGTGGTGAGGCCGAAGAGGACACCCAAATCAGTTTACAGGGCATGACGGTCCCACTGACGGCTAGGTTCAAATACCTTGGCTCGTACGTACAGGAAGACGGAGAGATACACAGCGATGTAGCACACCGTGTGCAAGCAGTATGGTACAAGTGGAGAGCAGCATCAGGGATTCTGTATGATAAGAGCTTCCCAGCAAAACTAAAGGGAAAACTGTATAGAGTGGCAGTACGACCAGCTATGTTATACGGCACAGACTGTTGGGCCATAAAGAAATCGCACGAGAGACAATTAGAGGTCGCAGAAATGCGAATGCTGAGGTGAATGTGTGGACACACAAGATTGGATTGGATAAGAAACGACGTCTTTCGCCAGAGGCTAGAGGTGGCTTGTATCACAGATAAAATAAGAGAGGGAAGATTAAGATGGTTTGGGCACGTGAATAGGAGAACGATGGCAGCACCTGTTAGAGCAGTAGAGAACATCAGCTTATAGGGTAGGAGGTGTAGAGGTAGACATAGGTTGACTTGAGACGAGATTATTAGACGAGATATGATAGACCTACATCTTTCTGAGCACATGATCGACGATAGGAGTGAGTGGAGGCGTAGAATTAAAATTAAGGACTTTTAGTGAGTTTTGTGGGTGGGAAGTGTTTTCGGTGACATGTATCATCTCCCATTTTAGGTTTTACATGTCGTTTTTATGATATGCGCGCTAGATAATTTTTCATGTGATATCTACCTACGTGTTGTATGCTATGCTATGCTTTTGTATGCTATGTTTTATGATCACTATTGTTATTGCCTTTGTTAACGAGTCGGGGGTCTGTTCGGAAGCGATCTCTCTATCTTTCAATATAGAGGAAAGAATTGCCACCACATACCCCTCTCAGACCCTGTTTTCAGCGGGATACACTGGGTATTTTTGTTTGTTTTATAGTTCCCTCCCTATCTTCAGTTCTTCACTCGATCGAACTATCACTTTCACTTTTATAATTCAAAATACTAATCGATTTCATTTTTGATTCTTATATTATATTAAGATATAAAATAGATACAGTTAGCAAAAAGTCTAATGTTTGAAAAAAAGCGCCAAAAAATAATAGCATATTCTTGTTTGACGCAGACACAATCTAGACATCTTTGTGTGTCTATTATACAACCAATATGTTTATCGTATAGCTAAAACTTAACATATTTTAATTTAAAACACCAAATTGTTACTAACATACAAAGAACTAAGTTAAAAATTTAAAATTGCTAACATGAAGACTATATTATTATTATACTAGTAGAATCACCCGCACGTTACGGCAGGAATTCAATCAGCATCGGCTGGGTTTATGATGGTGTTTGTACGGTACCAGCATTCTAGTAATTGGTAGAGAAAACCGAAAAAAATATAATCATGATATGTCAAAGGTAATGACTCCGAAATCCGAATATACAAATGCCAGTATTGATGTTGTTCCGTCGGAAGTGATTTAGTAACGAGTCCAATAATACTACAATGAAGATCAAGGTTGTCAGGGTAGTGTACGATACTGATAGTCGCTATAGCCTATTATACAAAGAAGTTCTATTTTAATTGCAACTCCGTTTTCCACATTGTGCCGAAAATCGGTTCCGATTCCCGGTTTTGGATTGGTTCGCTATGGTACCGTCACTCGCTATATCATGGCAATAATTTGGTTCCAATAATACCACTGTTTGGTCAGACTCAGTTTAATTTATCATGGCACCGATGCGAACCGTCACAAATTTGAATTAATTGGTTTGTATACTTCTTCAAAGCTAGATGTTTTACACCCTTTTTATCTACCTCAACATGTGAAAAAAATCAGATAACAAGTTGCAATAACACATGAGTGAGATTATTATACAAAGTGTATTTTTGCTACAGAGTGTGAGAAGACACAATGAGGTTAAAAAAGTCATAAAAAAATTATATCACACAATTTAAATCGAATTTCAAAAAAGTAGTTCAGAGTCCTTATTACTCTCGTCGTCATCTTTCAGAAAAAATATATAAAGATAAAATAAAATTCATTGTGTCTTTTATGAGATAATGACTTCATTGTGTCTTTTATAACACAATAACGTCATATGTCTTTCATAATAACAGAATGACGTCAATTTGTGTTTCATAAATGACACAATAAAAAACACTAATTTATTTTATTTTCCTTAGTGAGGACGACTAGGGGAACAAAAGCTCGTAATTACTTTATTGAAATTCGATTTAGAACATGAGATATAATTTTTTATGATTTTTTAACTCATTGTGTCTTCTCATATTTTATAGCAAAAATACACTTTGTATTTTAACGAATGCTTTGGATGTGGAGTTGATACGGTAAGTTGTACAACTATCAAATCTGTATTAATATAAAAATCGCGAACCTACACAATGTGAAGCCTTTTTCTTGGTGATTAATTGTGCAGATATCAAGACTTTATTTAGAAGAGAGAGGTCATTTATCTTGACTCAGAAACCTAATAATCATCTAAAACTATATAAGACTGGCTCCGACCACCAGAATTGCGATGGGGTAACAGGTGGTGAATGGCGGAGATGATAGACCGGAACCGGCGATAAAGATACAAGTATTTTTGATGATGATAAGAATAACACAAACTATAACCCAGTTATAGAATATGCTTTTGAAGTTAACAAACAATATTTTCAGAACCGGATCGAACGTCAAATCGGACGTCTTTCTAGTTTGGTGGTCGGACTAATATTTAAGAACCAGCTGACGTCATAATTATATATATAGTATATTATATATATAGTTATATATGTAGTTAAATATAAGTAAATAGGTTAGTACCCTGTGTATTACACGCGTTTATAAATAAGTAAAATATTAAATAATTAGTTATAATAATTTATTCATTATAAAACGATATTTTGAGATAAGATATGATTAAAATTATATATGAGTAAAAACTATATATACATTTTCTTTAATAACAAAATATATATTTTGTTCCAAATCAAACCAAACCATTTTAAAAGATGTTATTTTTAAAAATTTTCTTATTATAATTCCGAATTTTAATTATTTTAGTTTATAAAAAAAAAATTAAAAACAAAATTTAAAGTACTTCATAGTTTTAAAAAAGTTTGATGTTGTAGAATAATTTTTAATTTATTTAAATACCTTTTTTTAACTTATATAAAACTATTTTTAATATAAAAATAAATATTAGGAGATTAATAGTTAATGTAACAATTTAATAGGAGAGAGAAACGAGAAAATTAAAATTAGAAAGTCTAGAATTGTGTCAAGTGTCCACCAAAAACCTTTTTTTATTATAATAGATAGATTTGTAAATGATTTATACTAGGTTAGTTCCCTTGTATTACACGGGTTGATTAAGTAAGTATTAAATAATTAATAACAAAATTTATTATGTATAAAACTATATTTTGATATACGATACAATTAAAATTACTTATGAGTAACAATTATAAGTAATAAAATAATTTCTTTGTTTTTTAAAAAAAAATCAAACATTTTGTTCCAAAGCAAACCATTTCAAAAAAAGTGCCATTTTCAAAAAAACTTCATTATAACTCTGATTTTAATTATTTTAGTTTTTAACAATTTTAATAATTAAAAACACTAATTTTTAAATAATTCGTATTTTTAAAAAAAAAATTGATTTTTAGAAAAATTTCCTATTTTAACAAATGTTTCCTTATAAATTACATTTATAAAAAGATCTATTTCTTAAATTATTAAAAAACTATATTTATTCTAAACAAATTAATTAATATCATTTGTATTTAATGTGATTATTTAATAGGAGAGAGAGAGACAAAAAATTAGAATTAGAAGTTGTAGAATTATGTAAGTGTCTAACTAAAACCTTATTTTATTATAATAGATAGATATGTATTCTATATTTATATATAATATTTAACTATATTTGTATATTCAACACACTAATTTATGATTTAACACATCGTTTTTACACATTAAAATACAAAAAAAATCAAATTCATGTCCGAACCGTCCGGTTTCCCAGTCCGACCACCGGCTTGGGACGAACCGGCCGGTTCGACCAGTTCAAAACAAGTCATAGCGAACCGGACCGGTCACCTGGCCGATTCCCAGTCAGACCGGTTGGATCGGACGATCCGATCCGGTCCCAACAACATTGGTAAGAAGTGACTGTAATCCATAGAGTCAACAAAGTGTAACATTAGCCTATCCATAATATGTTGTACCGTAAGCTTTATTAATGGTACATTACTTTAATGTCATTGTAAACGGGAATTTTAGACGCACCGTGCTTTTCCTGGAGAAAACCGACCCAAGCGGTCACGGTTAGGTCTCCCCGTGACCGATAGGTGAGGTGTGAGATATAGCTGTCACGGTTTACCCTAACCATGACAGTTAGATCTGGGGATCCGTTGTCACGGTTAGGTCTCTCCGTGACCGCTAGGTCAGGTGTGAGATTTAACTGTCACGGTTTGTCCTAACCGTAATAGTTAGATCTGGGGATCCGTAGCCAATGATTGGGTATGTAATTATGGGGGAATTGATTGTGCGCAGGGGGGCTATATGTCACGGTTCAGCCAAACCGTGACATATTGCTTTTATTTTTTTATTCTTTTAAGCATTAAACATTTATTTTTATTTCGTGTATCTTCCTTAAGCATTAAACATTTATTTTTATTTCCGTAATTTTAACACTGTAAACTTGAGAATGAAAAGGCGGGAAACACCATTCGATCGGAGTTTGATTTCGTGTATCTTCCGATTGATTTTTATGGTGTAAATACTACATGTCTATATATATATATATAAGCTAAGTTTTGACGTTGATATATACGTACAGGCATGGTTTGAATGCCGGATATGTGTTTGTGAATGACGTTTAAATCGATATATATATATATATATATATATATATCCGGTGGTGTGGTCTACCTTTTTCTGACGTTATCATGGTTTATTAGTCTGTACAAATGATGATTGATTATCGATTACTAGTTTCACCGTCACATCA
>BJCO01473408.1:0-10205 GCA_018326465.1 Flaveria floridana | reverse complement strand
TTGAGGATATTTGACTTTCATTTCTTCTGCTAATTCCCAAGTCTTCTCGGGTACTTTCTGACCTTGCCACTGGACCAATACTAGTGGAATTATTTTCTTTCTTAATTTTCGTTCTTGAGAATCAAGAATCTTTATCGGTTTTTCAGTAAAGTTTAATTTCTCGTCTATTTGCATGTTCTCTAATGGCATCACTTGAGTCAGATCTGCCAAACACTTCTTTAGGTTCGATATATAAAAAGTATCGTGAATACCTTTCAAAGTTTTAGGTAATTATAGCTTGTATGCTACTGGACCAATTCTTGCGATAATTTTATTTATCTATGTTTTTATAATTTAACGGTATGCACTTTATGATATTGTTCTATTACAAGTTAGTTTTACCCTTTCTAGTATTTCTAATATCATTTGATATTGTTTTATCGAACAGTCTCTAGTTATACACCATAACATATTTTCTTGTTTTATTGATATAATTTGCAACTGTTTGATAAAATCATTTAGATAGTTTTATAGGATGTTAATCTTGGTCAATATACTTGTGATCGTTATTTTGATATTTTTATATGATTTCTTTCTTAATTTCTAGAAATGACCAAACAATTTCGATTGCAATATTTACCATTGTTTTTGCGACCAAATTACCTTTTACTTGTTTCTAAAAATGATAACTTACGACCAAAATAATTTCGGTAACTATATTTGCCCACCATTCCGGCCAATTTATTGTTAATTTTATTTTTTATTATTTGTCAAAACTAGTTTTTTGTATTTGCGACCGAATAAATTATGGTGGCTATACCTACGACCGTTTTTGCTTCCAACTTATTATTTAGTTTATTTTTTTTTACTTTATAAAATTAACGATCATATTGGTTACCAAAATATTTTGGTTGCATATATATACCACCGTTTTTACGACCAAATTACCTTTTATTTGTTTTTTAAAACCGACGACTTATGATCAAAACTATTTTCAGTAGCTATATTTGCAACCACCTTTCCGACCAATATATTTTTATTTTATTTTTAATTATTAGTAAAAAGTAGCTAATGTATTTACGACCGAATAAATTATGGTTGCTGTATTTGCGATTGTTTTTGCGACCAACTTAAAACTTAGTTCATTATTTTATTATTTAATGGAATTAAAGGCCGTATTGATGACCAAAACAATTTCGGTTACAATATTTACCACCGCCTTGCGACCAAACAAAATTGGGTCGCTAATTTTGCTACCCCTTTTGTGTTAGTCGCTAATATTGCTACCCGTTTTGGTTCGGTTGCTAATTTTACGACCCATTTTGTTTTGGTCACTAATTTTGCAACCACGTTTGTTTCGGTCGCGAAACTTGCAACTACTTGATTTTGGTCGCTATACAGTCGCTAATTTTGCGACTATTTTTACTGGTCATAAATTTTGGTCGGTTTTGCTCATTCTCTAGTAGTGTAATCAAATTGTTATCTTATTTTTTAAATTCTTATCTTATAAAACATATATTTTATATATTCTTAATTTTTATATTTTTAATTCTTTGACACTATAATAGAGAAGTACATTCTAAAAACACAATTTATTAAGTTTTGAGAAGTTGTTGAATAAACCTGATTAAGGATTTATATAAAAAAACATTTTAGAGATTTATAAACATTAATATTATTTTTTTATATATTTAATTATTTCATGTAAATTAAATTTTTTTTGAAGGGCAAAAAAAAATATATATATATAAATTAAATGTATACATGTTTCTTTAATCTATATTCACCTGTGTATATATTACAGACTTATTAATGGTAATTGATAATATATATTTACATTGATATTTATTTTAATTTTTTCAACCCGTGTGTTAAGCCTAGTAATACAATACAATATAATTAATAGAAATTTTAGATTTGATCTCTTAATATACATCTTTTTTTTATTATCAATTAACTTATAAATATAACACACTAAAAAACAAAAGACCTTATTTTTATTTCAAAATCCTTAAAAAAATTGGCTGGAAACTAAAACACAAAAAAATTAAAAATGGTTATGTTATCGAAAATTTTTCAAAAGTTAATAATTTGAAGTTTAAAAATAAATAAGTTGTTTAAATATTGTAAGAAAATTAAAATGGCTATTAAAATAAAATAAAAAAAACTATCAGAATATTGTAGGAAAATGTTGAAACGTTAAATTCTAATTTTGGTCTGAAAATTGTTTGAAATTTTGCAGTAAAGTTGTCTGAAAATGTTTCCAGAGATTTTTTTTGACAATTTTTTCTGTCGCAAACTACCGTTTCCGCCAAAAATGTGTCGGGAATGAAAGCTTTTTCTAGTAGTGAACATACATTTCTTCACTTTAAAGTGTATAACTAAAGAGACCGTCTAAAAAAATTGAGATATAAATATAAATCTCTACACAACGTAAACAATTTAAACCTAAAAAATAATAAAATCCTGACATAATGTTTTAGTTTTAGGAAGGGGCGACTATTTTATTAATCAGTCATCATAATATTATTAATGAAAGTTGCTTTCCTTAGTGGATGTGGTTGAACACTTATCCTCCACTTTCACTCAAACAAATACATTGCACAATCTTTGTAAATATTAAAACAGAACAAATAAACCTCCCCCAAAACCTCCTACATTGCAGTGCTCACAATCAGAAAATTTAAGTTCATTATCTTCATTATCTGTCATCTAACATCATTTTCAATCACACTTTCATCACCAAACATAACGAAACCCGCTACATATGTCTCATTACTACATACACTTAGGTGGTGTTTGATTTTTTAGAAAAATGCTTCTTAAACTCTTTTGTCAGCACCAATAAAAGGATGGACATACATTTAAAGTTGCAGAATGTTTGTTTTTCGAAAGACATTTTATTAAAAGATGTCTTCCCGTCCTCTTCTTGGAGAAGACCCAACCCCACCTCTTCGTCAATCTTCCAACCTCTTCAGAAAAAAACCCTCCACAAAAAAACCCTCCACAGCCCCCACACACCTACCACCTCCTCCACCGCCCCCCTTGCCGACCTCCTCCACCGCCGACCTCCTCCACCGCCGGACCTCTCCACCGCCAGACCTCTCCACCGCCGGACCTCTCCACCGCCGGACCTCTCCACCGCAAGACCTCTCTCTCACCCAAAGGCACCGAGATCTCTCTCATCCGAAGGCAACGAGATCCCTTGCAGGACCTCTCCATCTCCGCATCAGCGATTTTATCTTTCAGTATCTGGTAACTCCTTCGTTGTTTATAGATCTCATCGTTTTACCTAATTTAACTGTTTTAAGTTGTTCGCAATCTCCTCCTTTTGATTGAATCATCGATTATACGTATCGCACTTGATCTTCTCGATTATCTGTGTTGAATTCGTGTTCAATCAGATCTGGGTTTTGGGAATTGAATATACTAATCCAATAAAAAGTATGTCAAATATGGGAAAATCTAATTTCATTGTATGAATTGATTTTGTTATTGATAATGCTTAGGTTTGTTTGATGTTTAGGTTTATTTATGTTTGTTTGATTTGTCACATGAATTATGCTTAGGTTTGTTTATGTTTGTTTGATTTGCCACATGGATTATGTTTAGGTTTGATAATGTTTAGGTTTGTTTGATTTGTCACAATGGATTATGTTTATGTTTGATTTTGATTAGATTTGTTTATGTTGAAATACTTTTTAAAGTTTCAAAAATAGGTTTATTTTAGTTACAAAATATTTATCAATCTGCAGATGTTAAAAAACAACACCGTCTTCTTCTTGCAGTTTGCAAACGTTTGGTCCACCTCTTATCCTACAGATGTCTGCAGATGTGGTCCGCAGACTGCAGATATTTTCCTGTAGAAAAAACAAACAACACCTAAAGCTAACCATCTACTTAAAAATATATGCAACAACCAGTGATCCTCAGCTCAAGTAGTTAATAAAATATACGCAAGACATGTAAATATGGGGATATATTAGATTCAAGTCTTAATTCAACAAAACAAAATGCTTAGGATTGAGTCAGGTCCCAGTTGTGGGTTTCCTCCTAATGGAATGGGGGTGCGGACCCCACTTGGAAACGGATAAGTGGACAAGATTAAGATAACACATATTATTTAAAGAAAGGTGGTACGTTTACCATTCAAAAGAAGAAACATACACAACAAAGAACTATTTCAGATCATTTTCCAGTCGAATCAGTTTTAGAACATGACATGTGTCCTTTGAAAGTAGGTGGTAATATAAGACAATGCCATTTAAATGATTTCTTCTAGGCATCACTAGAAATCGAATATATGGCAATGACAAAAGTCGTCTCTAGAGATCAGATGTCGTTGTCATAAGTGCTGCCGCAACTAATGCTATCGTCATTGCTTATGAACTATAGGGGCAAAATTTGGCACCAGAAATGTTGTTTTAGACAGTGCCATAAAATTTGTCGACAAATTATTTACGATTATAATTTAACAGCATGCTTAATTATGTTACGACCTATGGTGACTATTGAGGCGTAAGGGTGTATGTGTGTGTCTATATATATAATGATTTCCATAATACTTGATTTTAAAATTTATACAAATGATTTGTACCTCAGAACTAAAGCAAGGGCAACATACAAAAATTTATGATGTGATCATTCTATACGTGTGTAACATGAAAATAGACTAGACCCCTGTCAAGACTATCGAATCATATGATTCTTTGCAAAGTTAAAAATAATAACCACTTAAATTTATTCCATGAAGATCCAATGATACATTTTGTTGAATATAAATTTGGATTAAACTCCTATCAAGGTCATTTACTCTCATAATTCTTTAGAAAGTTAATACAATAAACACATACTAGCCACCTTGAAACACATAATGAAAACAAAATCATAAAGTTTTTCATTTTATGAATGGCACACCACGAATACATGAACTACACATTTATGCTAGTAAATCATAATCACACATACATAATGATATGAAAAATTCTAAACAAAGGTAATGGTTTTTCCAAACATGTAGACAAGGATGCCCGTTTGAATAATAATCATGCATGTTCAAATTCCCATCCACCATTTCTATTCAAATGACATGAATATGCATATTCTTGAATAAATGCCCATAGGACTTAAGGTTTTTCAACATAATATGGTCAAGATACCCACGTGATTTAAAACATAATCAAGTCAAACAAATACGCATAATCGTTCAAGAAGATTCAAGACTATGTTAAAGTCATCAACATAATCTTCATGTGAATCTCGCTCTCAAAGTTGTATGTGTGAAATGAGGCTCAATTTTGGTTAAAAACAAATATATGTGCCAAACATGGCCATGTTGTAAGTTGACATGGCCGTGTCACGCATTAGACGTGAATCTTGATCTAATGCTAACATGGCTCAGAATGCGACATGGCCATGTCTGTAGCCAAATGTCAATAATTTTACTTTCATCAAAATCACCAAGTCACCATCCAAACCTTCAAATTCATATAAAACACGATTAAGTTATGCTGCAAATGAATTTGTAACCAAAATGCATTCAAAATGGGTGACAAAATGTATGATTAACATTTATAATTTTAAGCATATCAACGACTTTTCGTCGTGATAGGGTCTAAAGATTATTTTTCCTTTAGGTCTATCCTACCGACATGTTGTCACCACAGACGTTAACTAGTCATATATTTTAAAAACCCAATAGTGACAGCATGTCGTCATCACAAGTCTTGATATGCTGACACTTGATGCTGTGGTGAGCCTTTGTCGTCGAACGGTTAACTTTTTGTAGTGCACCTAGTAATGAAACTCTATCGTATAACCAAGTTAAAACTACAAGTTTGGCTTTTTTTTAATGTCTTTGCAAGAAAACCATGTTAATATTTCAGTTCATCAAACTTTTGACACATCATCAAGCACTCGTCCTTATTTTTAGCGAGTGAAAAAGTCAAGGTTGACGCTTGCTTTTATATTTGATTAAAATATAATTTTCGTTTCTTACATTTTTTTTAAATTGTTATTTCAATCTAAAAACTATTTTTTTCCATTTCAATATTGTAGTTTATCAAATTCTACCATTTCCATCCACTCTACTAACACCATCAAAACATCTGTTAAAATTAAGGGTACTTTAGTCATTTTTAACACCCTATATAACAAATCAAAACTAATTAACCAATTTAGTATTCAATTAAAATAATAAACACATTTTTATCAAATAAAAGCGTTCAATTTCTACCCGGAACTAGGGAGACGACCCGATTAACCCTAATCCATATAAGAAAGCTTTTATTTCTACCTGCGACTAGGGAGACAACATCTATTTCAATAAAGTTCAAACATCTTTAGTTGTTCTATTGATTTTGTTGATGTATTCGAGTACCTCTGCTTGATTTCAACAATTCGACTACATGTACGATTGAGGTTGCTATTGTGTTCTAGTACCACTGTTTGATTTCAACACTTTATATGTTATGTTAATTATTAAAAAAGCTTTAATTGGAGCACTTATTGATTAAAATAAATTGTGGTGCTCAAAAAACTAAAATACCATTAATTTAAACGTAGGTTTTAACATCATTAGTGGAGTGGATGAAAATGATATATTTGGAAAACTACATTGCAAAAACAATAGTTTTTGGATTGGAATAGAAATTTTAATGAAACGTCAGAGACAAAAATGACATTTTACTCTTTAAATTTTTATATTCAATTTTTTAGCACTATAAAAGATTAAAGTATTTTTTATCTAATAGAAAGAGATAAAAGTACATACTCTTATATTTTAAAGTGAAGTATTTCATGTTTTTAATATGTAGTTTCTTGAAATTACCAAATATGTTAGTATAAATTAGGGTTATTGGACTAAAATAATCTCAACTTTTATTTATTGGATTGCATTAGTTCCAACTCAAGAAATATTTATAGACACTTTTAACTTTAAAATTATTTTTATCTAACGATCACTAATTGAAAGTTAACACTATTAGTTTTTTATAAAGTGGACTACCTATATGGCTAAAACACTAAGCCGAAAGTTAAACCAATCAGCAGTTCCGTCAATCTGAAACTTCTTCACACTTAAAATTCATCAATATTTACTTACCGATCAGGATCACTTGAAAAGTAGATTTCAAGTGATAATAGAGGCTAAAGACCAAAAAACGGACGTAATAGAGGCTGGGCGGCGACAAAGTTGAAAAATGACTAAAGTTAGCCATATTTCATAATGAAAAACTAAAGAATGTTAACTCTTCTTTAATAAGGGGTCGTTCAAGGAAAATAAGCTGAAAGTTGTAGTGTCTGTAAACATTTCTTAAGTTGAAATTAATGCTGACCAATAAATAAAAGTTAAGATTATTAAAATCTAAGAATCCTATAAACTATTATATGAACAAGTACTATACTATTATATAATATATAATTTTTCCTTCCATTTCTTGCTTATTAGAAAAAATATATTTTTTTGGAAACATTACACAATTTTTTTATTTTCCTTCCTCACACAATAAAAATTATTACTAATACAAAATTAATAAAAAATATTTTACTAAAAAGTTAAGCTAAAGCTTCAGTCAAATATTGTAAATTTATTTTATAAACAGACAATACATTATTTTTAAAGTTAACTAGGTTTTTTCCCGATCGTATTGTACGATTGTTAATTTCATGTTTTTTATGCTACTTGTGGAATAGATAATTTTTTAAATTGAAGTAACATAAGCAAGTAGTACAGTATAAGGATTATACTTATAGTCTGATGTAACCATAGAATAACTCAAAGAACTCTCAGCGAGCACATGTGAGTACTGGGAAAGTACTCGTAAGATTTGATATAACTCAGTGATGTAACTCTGATGCCAAAAGACCAAATATTTTTAAGCCAAAGATAAAGTCTTTTGAAGCTTCAAAGACAAAGTCTTCTTAAAGTCAAAAACTGATTTTTTCCAAAATACAGAGAAGACATGCTTTTTCTAAATCACCTTTTAATAAAAGCTGAATAAATTTACGTTGCTACTTTTGAAAACTCACCAACTTATATGAGTCGGTGAAAACTCCTTACTTTTTTCAAACTTTAGATTAAGGTCTTTTATCTGTAACTTTCTACTCTTGTGCTTTTATCCTTTTTGTAATATATTAGGATGTGAGATATGACATGTCATAGTCACTAGTCAAAAAAAAATCTATCTTTTGACTCTATATTGATCTTGTTATCTAGATTAGTGTTTCCAGCTGCCCTTCAAAGTATGGCCAGTTGTAGTATGTAGTATAAGATATCTCAAGTACTTGTATCTTTAGATAAGTTGTGTAACACTTGTAAGAACTTAAGATCAATATAGATCATTCTTGAAAACCATATTTGAGTGTTCTTTTTTATTGTTCTTATTACTTGTGTTCATTATTTCATCCTAATCGGTTCCCTATTTGATCTTATAAGTGTTCTAAGTCTCTCCTCCTTATGAAACTATTGTATTAACCCCCTTTACCTATTCTGCAATTGTTAACAGAACATTTCATACTGTTGATTGTAAGATCTCATGATCTTTGATCTCTTCAGTTTCATAAAACACTTATAAATTAAAATGGCAGCTATCTCAAAGGCTTATATGGAAACCAGTATCATGACTAAGTCTCCATTGATCACTCCCGATGATCTTGACACTTGGTGCCAACATATGGAAGGGTTAATTAAGTCTCAAGACAGCAAGATGTGGAGATCTTTCATTGAAGGACCTCACATCCCAAGGACTCTTCAGCCACTGCTGGAGGTGGGATGATACCAAAGGTAATGGCTGATTATTCTGAAGAAGATTCAAAGAAAATTGATGTAGATTAGAATGCCATGACCGCTTTCCCAACTGCTCTTCCAAACTCTATCTATAGAGGCTTCAAGAAGTGCAAAACTGCTAAACAACTCTATGATGCACTGAAGCTCATGTATGAGGGGTCTAAGGAAGCTAAAGAAAACAAGAAAGACCTCATGAAGTAGCAGTCTACAAGTCAGGTGAAACCACGACTCGATAATAATTCATGTATGTTGAGATTATGGATACGCTAATGGATGTTGGAGTAAAACTTGAGAATAAAGACATTATGAGGAAGTTCATGTGCTCTTTTCCTAGACAATGGACTCATTATTGTGTGACCATTAAGAGAATTGAAAGCCTCACCACTCTTACTCTTCAAGAGCTGTATGGTATCCTTAGTGGCTACTAGATGGAAATAAACTTGTAAAATCCATCAAGTAGTTCTTCCAACAATCAGAAAAGTTCAGCCTTTCATATAGTTGAAAGGTGTAATACTATATAAGAAGGATGATACAACCAAAGTAACCCAAGGCTTCTTGCATGCATGCACTATGTACAAGGTAGCAGTTGCTTCGAAAGTTTTACACTCTGCATAGAAAATATTCTAAGTGTAAAATCTTCCGAAGCCAAAGACCAAATCTTCCAAAGCTAAAAGATGAAGTCTTCCGAAGCTTCAAGGACAAAGTCTTCCAAAGCCAAATGAATAGAAGACTGATTTCTTCCGAAGACAGCAGAGAATATGCTTTCCTCGAATGTAATTTTTTTATAAAGATGACCCACTTTCCGCTTCAACTCTGAAGACTTACCAACTTGCATGAGTTGGTTAAAAGTTCCATGCTTTTTCAACTGTACATTGAGGTTTAGAGTCTGTAACTTTCTACTTTATGTACTTTTATCTTTACTGTAATATATTAGGATATGAGCTATGGCATGTCATGATCACTAGTCAAAAGGCAATCTACCCTTTGACTCCATTGATTTTCTTGTCTACAATTGTTTTCAACTGGTTTACAAAGTATAGCCGGTTGTAGGATGAAGTATAAAGTATCTCAGGTTCTTGTATTTTATTTTATGCATAGTAACACTTGTAAAAGAACTTGAGATTATTATACATCATTCTTGATGAAAGGATCTCAGATCTAGTTTGATCAATTAGATTATGAATTTGCAGCGGAATAGTATACGAATTAGACCAAATTCAAGCAAGAGCACAAATGATAATTCAATGAAACAGTACAGTTATAGAGAGAGAAAGTATTTCTGCAAAAAGGTGTATATTCATTCAACACACGCTTCGGCAAGGATACAATTAGGTCATCTTTCCTTTTATAGGGAAAGATGACGTCAGCTGATGTCACTTGATAGTGACATCTAACCGTTTTACAAATAACAACTGAAAATAACAAAACTACTGAAGATGTC
>BJCO01473397.1:0-12754 GCA_018326465.1 Flaveria floridana | reverse complement strand
CTCTCTAATATTTTTTAATTAATCAAAATTTATAATTAATTTGTATATAATTTAAAGAGTTTAAAAAAAAATAATAACCGGGTTTGGAAAACCGGTTCTGGAACCCGACCCGGTTCGGTTCCAACCCGGACCGGTTCCAACAGGGTTGGATTTTCCGGGCTTGAAAACCGGTTCCAACCCGAACCGGTTATTGGTAAATAACCGGGCCTGACCGCGTTGACCAAACCCGAACTGGTTCCAACCCGAACCCGGTTCGAAAAAAAAAACGGTTTGTGCACCTATACTACAATCTAATAATTCTTATTTAACTTGTATGTTTGTTGACTACTTTTGAGTAATTATGGTTATGAAGTTTCTTAATATAGTTTTGTGTGTGTTTGAGAAAGTAGCATCACTGAAAATGAAGCTTTGGAGCAAACACAAACATGTATATGCAACCGCGTACTTAAATTGAAAACACAAGTTTTGAGCCAATTGTTAATGCTAGAAGTTGAATATTTAGTCTCATCAGTGATGGTTATTGGATCTCTTTTAGAAGATGGCATGCCACCACTCGGACTCGAACTGAGATGCTTTATCACTGCTTCTTAAGAGCAGTGTGTTTACCGATTTCACTATAGCGGCTTGCTCGAACTCATAATAGCCTTTTTATATTCAATCGTCGAGATTGAACAAGTCAATTCAATCACATAAGTTTTTTTAGTAAAATAAGTTTTTTTAGTATTTATTCAAATGGATAAAAAAAGAAGTTCAAAATTCAATTTTAAGGTTCATTAGTTATGGTCATAAGAAATACCACCTATTAATTCTACGAGTCGATACTTCATATTATGGATTGGATACTTCATATTATGGATTGGATACTTCATACGTTTAAATCATACGTGCAGGTACATCTTAAATTTAATATCATATAATTATAAAATTGATTTACAATAATTCAGATTTAGTTAAGATCGTATATCTTGCTTTTTCGAATCATATGTGTAGGTACATCTTCTTTTAGAAGAAAACCATCACACCCATACCTGAATTGTCCAAAACTACTCTAAAGCAAGTTTTGTTACTTTTTGTCTTCCTTAATTTTAACTATAAATTAGGATAATAAAGGAACAATGCAAGTGGTTAATTTTTTTCGGTTCCAATCATAGTTGCCTTATTTCATTCAATATGTATTTTTCTTTGACTTTATAAACTTAATATTTTTAAATTTTCTACCTATGCAACCTATGCAATGAGGATTAATAGAAGCCAATAACAATAATTCTTTATATTTTCTTTTGTATTTAAAAGAATTAGTTTTACCCACAGAGTTGGATGTTCTATTATATAAGAGTAAAAAATAGAGATGAAAGCAAATTACTAATACTTGATATGGATGGTAAAGTTACTAATAAAAAAGCAGATGCATACAAAGAAATATTCAACGATTTATGAGAACTATTTACTTTTGTCAAGCTAATTGTAGTTCTACTATTTGTCGTGTAAAATAAGATATTAATGATCATTTGCTTTTAATTTTTTCCAATGATGAAAAAAAGTATCTTAGTTCAGACACTATATATTAAACAGAATATTTTAATAAATTATTACGAGAAATTTTGTACTCACCTGATGTTTCCGAATTAGTATCCAACAAATAATACGTTCATAATCCCATAATTATTGCAAAACAAGGAAATATCTCAAAAAACAACGGTCCAAGTGTAACAACACATTGGGGTATCTTGTACAATTATACAAAATGTGGGCTCCTATTTGATGGTGATAAATACTTGTATAAAATATGCACATATCTTTTTTTATATCATGAAGATAATGTTCTAAAAAATATACTTTTAAACAACTTTAATTTGTATAGTTTTACACAAGATCATCTTTATTAGGATCATGAACTTGAATTTAACATCTTTTGATCTTCCATGCTAATAAATGAAAACATATCGATTTTGCGTAGGATTCTTATATGAGATTACGATTTAAAACAATCAGTTTTTACTCATAGATAACTAGCTATATGCTGCTTTATCAATGGTAAATACTACAAACGAAGTAAAATTACTTATTTTAGATCAAAACAATAATGTTACCAACGAAACATAAAACATTGTGTATCAAAAGTTTTTTAGAGATTTATGAGAAATTTTGGTGACTGTGAATTCACTTTTATTTGTATTTGTAAACATCTAATTTATGTTTTTAAATTTTTATGATGTTTATTCTTTAATCAATGACTTAATGACGTCTAATTATTTAAACAACCGGGTGTCCCACGCGGTCTCTAACCTGGTTATATATAAATTACAGATTTTTAGTACAATTTTTTTAGTCAAATTATAGTGAGAAGCCAATGCTCTTTACTTCACTTCTCTGTATGCGCCTCACACCTTCACTTCCACCACCGCCAATCTCATTCTTCGCCGCCGCCTGCAACAAACCCATCACAAATTCGGTCGAACCGGTGGCAGTGACGGTTCTAGGGTTCCGACGGTGCGGTGATGACATCACAAGCGGCATCCGGCGGCTGATCGTTCCTTTCACCGGCGATTCAATTTGAACTTTCCGATCAAACTACAGATGCGTTTGCTCGGAGGATTAAGACGCCTTTCTGCTCTTGCTTCAAGGGCTGAACAAATCCCCAACCAAATCACACCCATTCACCAACCTCAATCAGCAATTCAACCCCCATTAATCTCTACCAATTTCACCACCAAAGGTAAGTTCTCTTCATCGAATACCCAATTAAAGTCCCCCATTAACAAACCCATAGACCATCACTACATTTCCCACATTCTTTCAAGAAAAGATTGGCATTTACTTCTATCCCACGAGCTAAAATCCAATAACATTAGCTTAAACCCTCGGATTATCGTGAGTGTGTTGCAGAATCAGGACAACCCATTGCACAGTTTGCTTTTTTACTTGTGGGTTTCAAATATCAATACGTTATTTGCGAAGAATCAGTCGATTCGAGTGGCTTTAGCGAACACCCTTAACAGGAAAGGTCCGGTTTTGTTAACTAAGGAGGTGATTGATCTTGTTAGAAGTTGTGGGTGTTGTGTTACAGAGGATTCACTTTGTGTTTTGATCAGCAGTTGGGGGAGATTAGGGTTGGCTAAATATTGTGCTCGAGTTTTCGATCAGATTTCGTTGTTAGGGCTTAGTCCTAGTACTAGGTTGTATAATGCGGTGATTGATGCGTTGGTTAAGTCGAATGCGCTTGATTTGGCGTATTTGAAGTTCCAACAAATGAAGGCAGATAGATGCAATCCAGATAGGTTTACGTATAACTTCTTGATTCATGGAGTGTGTAAACTGGGAGTTGTAGATGAAGGTTTAAGATTAGTGAAACAGATGCAGGAAGTGGGATATATGCCAAATGTTTACACGTATACGATTCTCATTGATGGGTATTGTAATGCAAAAAGAATCAAAGAAGCATTTGATGTTCTTGAGAGGATGAAGGAGAGTAATGTGAAGCCTAATGATGCTACGTTTAGATCATTGGTTAATGGTGTGTTTCATTATACTCATCCACTTGAGGCGTTTAAATTGTTATCTGATTTTGTGGAAAACGAACATGTCTTGCATGTGGCAGCCTGTGAATCTGTTTTGCTTCGTCTATGTAGCAATTCTATGTGCCAAGAAATCGTGCTTTTCTTGAAGAAAATCACTAAGAGAGGTTATGTTCCAGATACTATGACATTCAACATCATTATAACATGTTTACTTAAAGGATATGATCTCATGGAAACATGTGATATTGTTGATGGTTTGATTGCTAGAGGTGTGAATCTTGGATTCGATACTTATAATCTTCTTGTGGAGTGTTTATACAAGAATGGAAAACTGGAGGAGGGTAATCGGTATTTAAATCGGATTATTAAAAACGGGCTTTTAAAAAATGTGATCTCGTATAACATGATAATTGATAGTTTTTGCAAGGCGGGTATGATTGATAGGGCAATGAAAACCTTTCTAGACATGCTTCAAAGTCGTGTTTCGCCTAATCTTGTTACTTTCAACACTCTATTATCATATCATTGCAAGAATGGTGATATGCGTGAATCTCGGGAGCTTCTTAAGATGCTTTTAGATTGTGGTTTACAACCCGACACATATACTTTTAGTTCAATAATATATGGTCTTTGTAGGACCCACCAAATTGATGATGCTTTTGATTGTTTGCGCGAGATGGTTGGTTGGGGTGTTCATCCAAATGCTATAACATACAACATCTTGATCCGTGCATTATGTATTATTGGTGATACTTCTAAAGCAAAAGCGTTGCTCAAGTCAATGCAAGACAATGGGGTAAAGCCGGATGTTTTTTCTTTCAATGCGTTGATTGAGAACTTTTGTAGGCTAAAGGAGGTCGAGAAGGCACAAAGGGTTCTTGTGACAATGTTGACGTTAGGTTTGACTCCAGATAATTTCACTTATAGTGCTTTTATTAAGATGTTGTGTGATTTGAGGAGATATACAGAAGCTAAAGAGTTGTTCCAATCAATGGAAGCTAATGGATGTATCCCTGATTCTTTTACTTGTAATTTGTTTATTGATGCTTTAGTTCAGTCTGGTAGGTTCATTGAGGCCCGAGATATCTTTCTCAAGTATAAAGAAAGGGGAATTGTATTGAAACCCATCTCAATTTTATAATGACATTCACAAGAAGTTCAAGATTATTATTTTTCTTTCTACCTTTGACTTTGATAATTGTACGTCATGGAGTTGCCTTGCAGCCTAGTTCCCGGCTTCTTTCTAGAATACGCCAAACTACGTATCAAGGTATGTTTGGTTTATTAATAGATATTGGATTTTGTTTTAAGTGGAAGTTATTATGTTTAAGAAAGTTGCAATATTACAATTCTGCAAAGTGTCGAAGTGGGGTTACATAGTTACCTGTTGTTATCAAGAGAAAAGATCAATGGTATTGATTTGGGTCTAGATCACCTTATTTTGTCAATGATGAAGGATGTTTCGGATATCTTGGAAAAGTCCTAACAATTTTGCGAAACCATATGATCGGTTAAAATTTTGCAATTTTCATGGGACATAATTGCATTACGTCAAATTAACTTATTGTCCCTGTCATGGTTTGGAAAACATCCTTCGTTTCTTTTATTGGCAAATCATTTGTATAGGCAATGTTTTTTATGTATCTAAGTGTGACATTAATGTTAGAAAACTTTAAACATACAACCTTTGTATCAGTAAAGATCAGATGCATGCCATGCATATCTCACCTCAAAAAAAGATCAGATGCATGCCATGCATATCTCACCTCAAAATATTAAAAGTAAGACCTAACTTTTGTAACTTAATAGATTTTAGGTTTGATGCTGCTGTTATTTTTGTTTTTTCCAGCTTTAAATTAAGTACCCTTTGATGAAGTTTTGAAACTTCGATTAAACGTTTGTTAGATAAAATTAATTTACTTTATTGAAAAGTTAAATATCAAAGGGTTAGTATATTTTTGCGTACCCAATGCTTTACTTAGCTTCCACCTTGCGCAGGGTCTGGTAGGGGCCAGATTGCTTCGTGATTTGATGTATGTAACCTTATCTTACACTTTTGTGTAGGAGGCTATTTCATGACATCAAGGTCACAAAACAACCTTACCAGTTGCTCCAAGGCCCACCCTCAAATTATTATTATTTGTTTTTGGAGTCTTAGTTGAATAAGTCGATGGTCAAGTCTTAGCATTAAATCTGGGGTCAGTTACGTTTTTATTGTAGGCGGTGTCTTTTCAGTATAAAGAGGGGATTTTTCTAGCACCAGGTGGTGGATTTGGAGATGATGGTGGTGGTGCAGTGGTGAATGGCGGAAGTGGTGGTGCTGTGGCGGTGATGAACCTGAGGAGGTTGTTGTGAAGGCTCTTTAACGTTTCAACAAGAAACATGTAAGTGATCTTTTGACAATTAGTTCATGACTTTAAGCCACCTTGCTTTAAACATGTATTTACGTATTTTATACGCTAAAATGGTACAATTTTTACCAAGAAGATGCACATTTATCATAATAAATTATGTTCTTAAATGTTGGACTTTTCCATTCAAGGTCAAAAAAACATATTTGGACTCCGAAGTTTTATCAAATTTTTGTGATTAGTAAGATAATTGGATTAAACTCTAATTAAGGTACCACGAATCAATAGACATTTATGTTAATTTTTGTAAGAAAATCCTTCTATATTAAGAAGTCAAACCTAATATGGTTTGACTTCAAAAGCAAAACTCCAATTGTATATTTTCGTGGAGACCTCTGCTAGAGGGCAATTAAGTGCTTACCATTTCACCACCTGGGTTGCTATGGTCCACACAGGTAATTATAGAAAGAATTTATATGCTTTTATGTGATTTGACTTTTTGAATGTTCTTGGTCAATCGTTACAGTTTAACTATCTTTTTATAGATTTGTCGAATAGTTAAAAAAAAAAATTGTTCGCGTAGACAAGCTACCGATGGCCTTGTTTCATCCAGTATGGCTGCAAGCACAGTCCACTGTGATTTGTTTCCTAGGTTTATTTGTTTTTTATTTATTTGTTTAACTAAATTAAAATTGTTATATTGATTCATCTTGTAATTATTGAAGTTATTTATCTTTCTAAAGTGACTCGGTGAGGCTGGAAAACCAAAAAAGCTCTTCAGTTTCCGGAATACCAAGATCAAAACGACCTCGAATCAGCCCTCCAAATGCTCGAACCGTTCCTGCCACTCGTATTTGCCGGATAAACACTAAATCTTGAGGAGCGACTCGATGAGGCTGCAATGGGGAATGTGTTTCTGTTGCAGGGTGGTGATAATACTGAGAGTTTTAAGGAGTTTAATGCAAATTACATTTTCGGGATACTTTTAGAGTGACCTTCAAATGGTAGCGGTGTTGATTTTGGCTGGAGTTATACAAAATAATCTTCAAATTTTTTTAGAGTTATACAACTCATTTTAATGATTTTGGAGTCAATTTGGATAGATAATGAGGTTGCGATATTGAGACAGAATCCGATTAAATACAATTTCAATGAGTTGGGTATACATTGACATGCATATGAAGTTAGATGTTAAGTAGTCATGAGAAGTATAAACATGGTTATAAGATCATAAACTTGAAGAAATGTGCAGTTGAAAGTGTACATATGTGTTACTGTGAACTTGTTACCATAAAGAAGATAGCACAAACGGTAAAAAAAAATTATGATGTTGGAATTCAAGTGATCCTTGTGCTCAAAACTCCTACAATTTACTTGTATGTCCTTGTGCACGTGTATTATCCTTAGACAGGTAAAACAACAAACTACCCTTGTAAAAACGGACACAATTTTTTTTTAATATTCTACTTATTTAATTTGTCATAATAACTTTCTAGAAGTGGTATGATTGCCCGCTAGGTTGTATTCCAGTGATAAGAGACAATTTTTTTTTAAAGTAAGCATAGGTATAAACCTGGTACTGAGTAATGAATGTAAACTAGCGTGTGACTAGCACGTGCGTTGCGCGAATTTAGCTTCCGTCTTTTTCACAGATCCGCGTTAGGTTGTTTTTTGACCCGCGCTTTGCGGTGGAGTTCGAAGATGTTTCCATTCTAATGTTGGGCTCAGAGTGTCTACGGTGGTAAATACACCATGGCTGGAGGGAGGGTTGCAGGCAACAACCTATCATCTTTCAACCCTCCGACGACTAACAAATGTCCTCAATCAATTCTTAATCGGACCCATAAACTCATCACAACCCATTAGAAATTCGCTTCGAAGGCAATGTGGAACCAAGGGCAATGCGCATCAAACAAACAATCAAAGCAATTCGTGATATTCATTGGTTTTTTATAACATCAGGAGGAAAGGAGGTGGTCGGACCACCGCCATCTACACCACCGCCGTCAACAGCGACAACATCAACAGCACCGCCATCAAGACCACAACCATCGTAGCCCCCCCCCCCCCCCCCCCCCCCCCCCGGCTCGATTTCTGTCGCGGTAACGCTCACTGACCCGAATTTAATCTGAACAACGATTACATCAAAAACCCCACCATCAAGATAAACAATAATCAAGACAAGGTTGTTGCATGTTGTATATCGGGAAAGGGGCACGTTACCGGAGTGCAAAACCACCGCAGTGATGGCTAGGCTTTTAAGGCGTCGCGGGCAGCGGTGACGAGAACCGGCTGCGGTTGTTGTAGCAACGACGGTTGACAACCTTGTTGCGACGGCTGCGGCCTAGCCGTGGCGGCATGACGGTGGCGGGGTTAACGTGCGACGGTGGCGGTAGTGATGGTGACGACGCCGCTAGTGACGGTGACGACGCGACGGTGGCACTCCTACCACAGAGAACCATTCCCCAAGGTTTGGCCCCCCAAAATCGAAGCCCCGTAAGGCCTTGGTAGGACAGAAAAAGCCTCGCAGAGCCGGCGCTCAACCTCTGGTCGTGCACCGACAGAACGGATGCCCACCATCTAGGTATCACAGAGACAGAAGGCAGGCGATCACCGGCGAGAGGCAGGCGGCGGTCATCAGCGGGAGGCATGCGCCGGTTAGACGGCGGTCATCGACGGGAGGCACGCGCCGGTCGTCGGCTGGAGGAGGAGGCGGCGGCAGATGGCATAGTTCTGCCCCCCTTTTGGCAAAAGTGACCTATATAGAGCCAGACAGGGGCACAAACGAAAAAAAACATAACTTTGTGTGGCCAAATCGAAAACTGTCTAAAGCCACTGTATCTAATCAAAGGCCAAAAGTCGGAGTGAAAAAAAAAATAAATAAAAAAATCCTAGTCTCGTCCTTGCAATTGTGTTATCATTACAGTCTTATGGATTGATAATTATTTAAATACGTTCGTATTGCTGGAAAGACAAAATAGTTAAATAGGTTTGGTTTCACAAACAATTACTTGAAATGCGCTTGGATAACATCCTTCTTCGGTTGGGTATGACTCCAACTATTTTGAGAGCTTGCCAATTAGTTCTATGACCTTATATAGGTATTTAACGAGTAATTAAGTATCTAAATTATTGTGTTAGTCCTTGTTTTTGTGTAAGTTTATATATTTGGAAAGAAAATAATCTTTCAAATAAACTTAAAAATGTAGGGATAAAAGAAAGAACGTTTTATTCCCCTGCCCCCTCCCCCTAAGATTCATGGTTTATAGATTACACTGTATTAACAGTAAAAAAGAGTAGTAGTTATATTTTTCTCATATGAGTTCCACATAAATTTCGTTTTTCATTCTTAAACTAAGATAATAACGAAAAATGTTTTTACATGTTGTATTTTGTCTTGGTTTAAATCATTTTCATTTTTCGCCCTCTAAATTTACCTCAATTGAAAAGATAACGTTATTTATTTTAGTAAAAAATACTTAATCACTATAAAAACTAAAAGAGATTTTTATATTATTTTTTAGTTTAAAAACAGAAAGCGAAATTTAAGTTAAACTCGTTAAAAACTTTAAGGGACTATACCTAAGGTTGGGTGTTGTCGATGGCGTGATGGGGGCGCCACCCATGTGGCTGGCCACCCTAGTCACGAACACAACACAGGGGCACGATGGGTGGGTTTGAGGGGGCTCGCGAGGAAAGTAGCTATTGGAGACTTTGGGAAAATGAATAGTCGTTGGTTTATTAGAAAAAAAAATTAAAAAATTACATTCTCTTCTATAAACGTTGCCTCATTTTTATGAAAAAAAATCACAATATTCATACCTAATTTCTTCTTCATGTCCAAGATTAGTTAGAATTTTTTTATTATGTATTTTTTAAAGGTTTTTAATGAACTTTACATTTAAGAAATTCGTTAGTCTCTGGTCATTTGATCCACAGGAGGTTATACTACTTAATCATGTCCTCCATCCAGTGCCCAATTAGCGTCCAATCAGCGTCACATGTCGCAATACTACATGATAACTTGATCATGGATAGAGCCCCACATCACAATGCTTAAGGCTGAGTGTATTCGATGGCGTGATGTGGGTACACCCGATGTGGCTGGTCACCCTTGTCATGAACATTGCAACACACGAGCATGATGGGGTGGGAGTGAGGGGGCTCGCGTAGTTGAAGTAATCATTGGGATCTTGGAAAAATAAATAGAGTCGTTGGCTCGTTATGAAAAAGTTTAAAAAAATTACATTTCTCCCCTATAAATACTACCCTATTTTATTAAAAAAATCACAACATCCATATAAACTCTCTTCTTCATCTCCAAATTTTATTAAAAATCATCTCAGTAGAAAATGTCGAATGATTGGGATGGTTCGCTTCAACAAAATTATAATCTTATGGATGACGAGGCTTGTACAAACTTTGCGTTTAGTCCATTTGATTATCCAAATGTGGTTGTTTCAGAGTCACAACCGAGTCAAAACCAATCAGTTGAAGAGATTCTGACTGTTCATCAAAAGAGGCACTCATATCAAAGGAGTAACGGAGGTCCGAGTCAAGCAGAACACTCGGGGCCTAAAAAAACTCTTTGGTCGAAAGAGAAGAAAATAGTTTTATGTCATGCTTGGATTAATATATCCGAATATCACCAAGTCGGTATTTTGTTAATTAATTTTTTTGTTTACTAAAAAATTTAGTTTTATTTTATTTATTTTTAACATTTTGTCAATACTATTTTTGTAGCCGACTATCAAAAGTCGAATGTGTTTTGGTCGAATATTAGAGACTCTTTCTACGAGCAAAGTGGTTGTAGAGAACGCACAGCCAACATGATTTCCGGCTGTTGGGCCGCAATTCATAAATATGTCGGATTATTTACAAACTTACATAACTAGAATAGTCGCTGAATGTGACCAAGCGAGTGTGACAACCAACAAGTTTATGAATTCTCTCGTTAAAAGTGGAAACAAAATATATTTAAAAAGTATGGTGCTAATTAATCCTTTGACGAAGATTATTTGTAGGGATTATTAAAAAGGTGCTCAATTAGTCACGCAGGATGCGAAGGAAGCGCAACTACGATCGAACACTAGTTCGTCCGTCGCTTACGAGACCTTAACCGGTTCCAATGGTCGAATTGGTATTGATCTAAACTTAGTCGATTCGGACACTCCAACACAAGTATCAAGTTGGCTAATGGAAAGGGACCGGGGAAAAGTCTAGTCAAAGTGTCGATTCTGCATTTGTCGCAAACATCAACAAAATAACGGTAAATATTGAGACAACGACAAAGGTGAAAGTGTCGGATAGGGTTTGAATTAAATAAAACTTTTCTAGTGACAGGCAGTTAGCAAATACGGAATCTAAGTTAACTGTCTACTAACAAACACAAACACTTTGAATAAGTAATAACACAATGAGTTTTTTTAAAGTATTTATTTGATAACTTTTCTAGTTATAAAGAGTAATAACAACAGATAACAAGTGGACAAACAAGCTAATTCTAAAACTATACAAGTGTAATGTATTTATACTATGAAATCTCAACAGTAGAATGATACCTTATCATCTATTCTATGTTTAAGATCAATGACACGTTTCAACCATTGATCTACACATTATAGCATACCACGAATATGTATTACTATTGGTTACAAATATATGTACAACAAATACAAAAAATCAATACTTCAAAAGAATCAACAGTTGCAGAAGTATGTTGTTACCACCACTATTTGGTATTGACAGTCTTGTTTAATGCAGCAATGGAACATCAAATAATCAACATATGCGCAAATGCTTATGCACAACAGTTCGATACTTGAAAATATCAACATATGTAGATCGATACTGAACTTAGAGTTTAGGTAGCTTCATCTTACTTATGATTCAAGAAAAGCCTCTAAAGCTAGGTTGAAGAAATTAGCTTATTTTACCGATGACGTTAGTTCTCTCCTTGAATCGGACAAATATTTAATAGAAAAAGATAATGACCGTATTCGTAGGAAATTAGAAGAGAAAGATTAGTTTTTTTATTATGTATATTTTTTGTAAGTTTTTAATGAATTTTATTTGATTATAATGTTTAATTTTATATTAATGTTTTACATTAAAAAAATAATTTAGAAATTCCTTATAACATCTAATCACCTAATCCACAACAGAGTCAAACTATTTGATCAGGAATCCAACGCCCAATCTACATTTAATTGTAAGGCCCACCTTTCTCAGGGAAGCCTCACAGTTGGTCATTCACAGCAAACATAGATTTAAAGCAATCATTTACTCGTATATATATAAATATATATTGCAGCGGAAAATATACTGTAATTTAACCCATTACAACGTAGTTAAATTAAATTATAAATATTGTCTTTAAACATCAAAACTATTTAAAAGTCCTTTTAAACTTTTCTTTATCGGGGATGCCAGTCTTCTAGTGCCAATAATTTTCAGTCCCATGCCTCTATTCCATGGCTCTAACTCTTACCTGTCAACTGATATGCATACAAAAGTCAGCTTCGCTGAGTGAATTCTAGGTTTACTTTGCTAAATAACTTTCGTAAGAGATATTGGCTTTATCAGTTGAAAATAATCATTATCTATCAAAATATAAATACACACAGACTATCACTTTATCAATACTTTATCATTTATTGTTATTTATTACTCTTCTTTATCCGTCAATTCTCTGTCACTATCGGTGTCTAGGCTCGGCTAGGACTTTACCGACATGCCAATTAAGGACTTACTGTCGTACCCGATCAGACCATTATTGTCATGCCAGTTTAGGACTTACTGACCTGCCTGTTCGAGCATACTTTATCACTTTATCATTGGTGAGGGTACAACGAATGCAACCCTCCTTTATCAATTGCTTGCAAG